>LR750241.1:90585-127633 GCA_902729485.2 Mus minutoides
AAAAAAAAAAAAAAAAAAAAAAAAAAAAAAAAAAAAAAAAAAAAAAGAATGTTCAAGTTAAAGCCATCACAAGTTTTAGATTGGAAGATCAAAACAAGGGACTTTGTTCTCTCACTGATTTTTTTGGGGGGAGGGGGGAGGGGAAGACTACTGCCTAGAAAATTTGCTACTGTTCAGTAGCAAATTCTCCCAGTTGAAACCCAATTCAGTAGCTAATAGTAAAGGTTTGGTAATTGATCAGTCTCAGTGTTTATATAGGGACAATTTCTAGCCAAGGGAAAACACTTCAACTGGTTGCTGAAAAACAGAGGTTAATACAAAACCACATGACCTGCGTTTCTTTTTTTCACTAGTAGTACTTCAATTCTCAAAAATAAAAGAGGTAGGGTTATAACTCAGTGGTAGAATACTTTCCTGGCATGCACAAGCCCGGCTGAAAGCTCTAACTTAAGTACCACTATAAATCCCTACAACACACACACTCACACACTCATGCATGCACAACTGCCAAAAGGGGGGGGTAGAAAGAATATAATCTATGCAAAGAAAGTTATTAATTAGCTGTTTGAGTCTAACTCACTATTAAGTGATATACAACTACTAAACAAAGGGCAATGTCCTGTCCCTTTTCTGTACAGAATTAAGAACAAACTGGTAAGACTACTTTGTATATCTGCCAACCTTTTCTTTAGCTTCTTTTCTTACAGTCATGTTAAGTTTCGCAATAGCTTCCACTTACTTTACATCTCCCATGCTTAAAAACAAATTGTGTTTGAGTTCCTCAACCCTTGTCCTAAAATACTATGATAGCTCTTTAGTTTGTAAGTCTGGATACAAAGAAAACATGAGAAAATGTTCAATTTCCTGAACTATGAGTCTTTTTCACTCACACCACTCAAAATATAAAAAGGGGACTGGGGATAAAGCTCAGTGGGTACAGTGCATGCACAAAGCCCAGCACCACATAAACTAATAAACTGGGCATGAAAGTGAATGCTTCTATCAACACTTGGTAGGTAGAGATAGAAGGATCAGAAATTTTAAAATGAGTTCAGGGCTGGTGAGATGGCTCAGTGGTTAAGAGTGCCGACTGCTCTTCCGAAGGTCTTGAGTTCAAATCCCAGCAACCACATGGTGGCTCACAACCATCCGAAATGAAATCTGATGCTCTCTTCTGGAGTATCTGAGGACAGCTACAGTGTACTTACATATAATAAATAAATAAATCTTAAAAATGTTTAAAAAAATAAAAATGAGTTCAAAGCTAGTATGGGCTACATGACGCACTGCATAAACCACACACACATTATGACACACTGAATGAACACACACAGACAGACACACACAAGGTCTAAAGACTGTAGCTCACATGGCAGAGTGCTTACCTACCATGTATAAATAAGACCCTGAGTATTCAGTCCCTAGTACCACATAAACTGGATGTTGTGGTACACACCTATTATCCCAGCACTTGGGAGGTGGGTGGAGGATCATGGTCATCCTCAGTTATCTCAGTCTGAGGTATACTTGGGCTATATGAGACATTGCCCCAATTAATAAACAAGAAAATATACAAGATAATTAAAATTAAGTTCATTTATCCATTAAATAACTCATAATGAACGAAAAAGGAAAAATTCACATTTAAGGAAACAAAATTTATTAGTTAGTGTTTAGAGTATCTATAGTTTCTTCAGAAATTATACTGCTGAAAAATTTTAAACATAGGAAACAAATGAGTTTGCTGGAAAAAAAAAAACAACCCTGCACATCTCCACAAACCTATACTTCATATGAACCCTGAGAGATAGTAAAACACCCTCTGCTAAGCAGAAAACAAAGTTAGGAAAGTAGTAACACGGGAAATCTGGGTAGGAGGTGCCCTGGGTAGTAAACACCCCAGTGAGTGTACATAATAAGCATTTCAGAGCAACATATAAGTCCCAACGGGTCTCCAACTTGGACTGCGAAGTCCCAGGCCCACATCCCTGTGTTCTGAAAGAAATGAAATTTGGAAAGTGGAACTCTGGAAAAATGACAATCAGAGCAGCGCCCTACTTTTCTTCTTCTCAACCCCTGGGCCAGCATTTTGGCTGGCTGGTCACCAGTCTGGGTGCCATATCCACCAAAAAACACTAAGCAATATCCTGGCGGTCTCTCGACTGAAGAAAGACCCAGATGGTATGTCACTCGCTGTCTCTTCTCCAAATATCCCCCTTACCCTCTGGATTTCCATACTATTACCGAAGCGATGCCTTCTAGCAACCCAACCCATTCACATGTCCTCCTAAACTCATCCACTTAATCTGTCCAGATCCATACTTTCTGACACCGTGTCTCTTGCTCAGATTCTTCTGAATTCAGTCGAAACGCCAGAACCCCCGTTTCCCAATGTTCCACTTCGACTACACAACGCGTGCTTTCACCTGAGCCAGGCTCTCACCCAAACCTACCTCCTGCCTATTTACCTCAGCCTTCTGCAGTGCCAAGCCCTAAACCCACTTTTTGGGAAATCTTTTGAGTCTTCAACCTAGTTTAGCAGTCCTCCTCTCTCTTCCACTCCAAGATCTCTCCATTAGACTTCCACTAGACTTCGCTACCCTCAGGATTCAACCCCACTTTCCTCGCCACGCCCTGTGCCCCCCGGGGCTACTTACCCCAAGTTCTCCCCACACTTCAGTCCTCTGGCCCCGCCTTCCTCCAAAAGGAAGGAGGCGGGAGAAGAGAAGAGGGCGGCACTCCGCAAGGTAAAGGCGATCTCCCATTAGCGCTCATGGCCGCCAATTGTGGCTTCCTTCTCTCTTATTGGTTGTCTTTAGCCTACGCCCCACCCTCTTCCTCAGACAGGCCTGGCCACCGCCTCAGCGCCCCCGTCCAACAGACTGGGAGGGGAGACCCCGGCCCGGGACGCTGGGACTGGCCAGAGTAGAAGGAGACACTCCCGTCAGGCCACGGACTAGCTAACGTTAACAGGACTCACCCGCTGGTAGCTCCGGCGCCTCCCGCCCGCCCGCGCTCGGTCCCACAATCTGTCTCCTGCTCCTCCTTTCCCCCCTCAGCGAAGCAGATACTTTCCTCCCGTCCGGCCAGGCGTGTTCACTTCTCGCGAGAAGTGGGGGCGAGGGCGCGACTCGTGGGGCTGAGTTGGACCGGGGCCTAGGGGCGGGGCTTGCTGTGAGCGTGGCGTGAGTGGAAGGTTGAGCGAGCGCCGTACACACGACTCACACGTGTTCGGCTGCAAAGTGTGGGCAGCGCGGGGAAAGCGGCCCTGGCGTCTAACGCTGCGGATCTGTCTGTAGTTGTGGAGGTCCGAAGGTGAAGCAAAGGCAGGGAGGGACTGCGAGCGTCTCAGGCAGCCCTCGGGTAAAGGGGAATGAAGGGAGCAGAGCCAAGAGAGGGACTTCAGTCACCAAGCTGGTGATTAGTTGTGTGAAGCAAGTTAAGCAAGAGACGATCCGAGCAGGTGACTGCTTGTACTTTCTTCTTTACACTTGACAGCACCTCACTGGCCGAAGCCCCTGCCCGGTGTGTGCTGTGTGAACTACGATGGTAGTGTGAGGGAGTAAGTTCAACTCCAGCTGCACCGCAGCGGCGCCCACCTCTAATCGGCACATGGAGGAAGGCGGATCTCTGTGAGTTCGAGGCCAGCCTGGTCTACATAGCGAATTCTAGGACAGCCAGGGCTGTCTATCCTTGTCTCGACACCCCACCCCCACCCCCCAAAAGATCATGGGTGATCACCAGTCTAGCTTTCTGGGCCAGTGGGAAATCCTGCGTTAAACAAACAATAAAAATAAGGGGGATAGCTCTGAGGAACCAAACTTCAAGTTGTCATCTGGTCTCTTGGGCAACCCTCCACACCTGTGAACAACACATACACACACACACACACACACACACAGAGAGAGAAAGTAGGACTGTTAGTGTAGCTCAGTGGGAAGCCTTAGGTTGGAGTCTGCACAGCACAGCGATTTTTTAAAAAATCTGTATTTGACAGCCGGGCGTGGTGGCGCACGCCTTTAATCCCAGCACTCGGGAGGCAGAGGCAGGCGGATTTCTGAGTTCGAGGCACTGTTAGCTTCTGAGCTGTTCTCTTCTTCTTTTTTTTTTTTTTTTTTTTTTTTTTTTTTTTTTTTTTTTTGTTTTTCGAGACAGGGTTTCTCTGTGTAGCCTTGGCTGTCCTGGAACTCCCTCTGTAGACCAGGCTGGCCTCGAACTCAGAAATCCACCTGCCTCTGCCTCCCGAGTGCTGGGATTAAAGGCGTGCGCTACCACGCCCAGCTGAGCTGTTCTCTTCTAATCGTCAGAAGAGAGAATGGTATGGTAGAAACTGACCCTTCACTATGCAAAGAAAATTGTCCATAACAGAGATGGTGTCACGAATTGGTGGGGAAGGGATTTTACATGTTATACTGACATACTTGGACATGTAACAACACCACATATGAATCCTATGTTCCATGTCCTATTCTAAATGTTATGTGTGTTCATTTCCCCCCAATTTTATGTCACTAATCTATAACTCTCCTTTGAACTGCAGACTGACATCTCCAGTTGCCCACTTAAGAAATCTATGAAGATGCTCACTGAGAATCTCACACTTACTGTATCTAAAACAGAATCCCTCTTTTCTCTCCTACACATGCCCTTTTGCCAATGTTAGTATACAAATCAGTGTTCTTTCTCTTTAAGTTTTATGATTAGTGTATGTGACATGCATGTGTGAGTGCAATCACACATGTGTACACATGTGGTATGTGTAGTGCATTCCATTACATACATGTGACAACAGAAGGTATCTAGTCAGTCTTGTTCTTCTACCATGCAGGTCTTAGGGCTCAAACTGAAGTCATTGGGCTTGGCAGCAAGCACCCCTACCTAATAAGCCATTTTACTGGCTCTCTTTCTTTGTTTTTGAGACAGAGTCTTGTGTATCCCAGGCTGGCTCCAAACTCACTGTGTGGCCTAGGAGAACCTTGAATATCTGATCCTCCTGTCTCTATCTCTGGAACACTGGTGAAAACACCGCCACTCTCTGCATAGACAATGGATGGGATCAAGTCTTCCAAGACACCATCTTTCTAGAACTAGACTCCAGAATACCATGGAACTAACTTATAGCAGCCATTCTTACCCTGAGGAAACTTCACTAAAGGATGGACCCAGGAATCCTGAAATAAGTTGTGGCCTCCCAAACTAACCTTGACAATCAAGAACACTGGTCTGCCAGGTAGATCTTCAAACGTATGTCCTCTTACCTTGATATTCTAAGTTTCTAAACTACCTTAATGTCCAAACTATAGCATTGTCTCCTAACCTTCAAGAAGTAATATTCTTCTCACAAAACTACTAATTCCAAATGATGACCCATTTATGGATCTATTCAAAAGCTCAAAGTTCAATGAAGTGGGAATTTCTGGTTTTGTTGGAGACTCAATTTTTTTTTCTGGAAGCTATCTTATGAAAGGATATTTTGCTGAAGCAGACAAATGAGAGAGGGGATCTTTTGCTGAGAACAGACACATAGTATTTTTCTGGAAGCTGTCTGGTGAAAGGGCATGTGATGTTTTGCTGGAGTGGATACTTAAGAGGACATGCCATGTTTAGAAAGCGTGTAAGTGTAACCCAACAGGCAGTGGAAAACACTCTGGCATTGGTTCGCCTTGCTGGTCTTAGTTGGCAACACCATTGCATTGGTTCACCTTGCTTACTTTGCTGATCTTCGCTTGTTGTGACTCTGTAAAGAGAAGTTCACCAACTTCTGGTGGTGTTCCAGCTGCCATTTGAGGAGACTCATGCTGATAGCTGGAGCCTTGCTGTTTCTTCTGGATTTATTTGCTGCTGCTGATTCTTGTTTGCTGTTTTACTAGTGGACTGGACTGCAGACAACAAAGATTGGAATTGCCACGAGGAACTACTGCTAAGCAGGTCCACGTCCCCCTTGTCCTATTAGCCATCTTCCTCCCCTACCTTTGGTCCATGGGCTATCAGGAAGGTTGAAGGATTTAAGAACCATTAGTAATTTAGGTTTTGAAAAAATATAGGCCTACATTTCAGAGTCTCATCTGAGTCATATAGCTATACCCTTTCAATGTGGATGGTCTCCACGTTGGCTTGTGTGTTGAAGTATGGTCTCAGTGCAGCAGTGTTGGAAGGTAGGACATGACTAGACCAGGAGAACTCCCACCTTATCAACAGACCATTCTCCTGATGGGGTTCATTGCTCAATGTGCTGTTGGAGGGGAAGAAACTTCAGAACATGAGGCCCATATGGAGTAATGAGGTAGTTGGGAGCATGTCCTTGAAGGGTGTGTTGGTTCCTTTTAACTTAATGTGTGTGGTATAGCATGTGCATGTGTGTGTTCATGTGTACATGCATGTGGAGGCCTAAGGTAGACAGCAAGTGTCCAAGATGGAGATTTTTTTTATCTAGTTAGCATACAAAACAACAGGTTTTACTGTGGCATTTTCTTTGTACCTGTTTATCATCACCGTTTCCTGTCTCCCCTCTTGCTAGGTCTTCCTAGTTGTCCCTTTCTGTTTTCATGTCACTTGTCTATCTGCATAGCTATGGTTAATTCTACATTCCATCTCTGACAGAATATATTTGGTATTTGCCTTTCTCCCCCCATAACCCTGTCTTGTGTCCTTCAGTTCCCTTGCTTCTAGCAAGAGTCTCCTGCTCTCAGGTCATAGCCTACAAATGAAAGGAATGCAATCTTTTCTTTCTGAGTTTGGTGCATTTTAACACGATGATCTCCAGTTCTACCCATTTTCCTGATAATCACATAGCTTCATTCTTCTTTATGACAGATTAAAACTCCACCATTTATGTTCACCATGTTTTCTTTGTCCATTCATGTCTTATGTGCATCTAAATTGCTCTCATATTTCAGGCTATCACAAATAGTTCCCCTGGGGATGGAGAAATGCTTCAGCAATACAAGAGCACTGCCTGTTCTTCTAGAGGACCTAGACTTGATTCCTGGCCCACACATGGTGGCTTACAATCATCTATAACACCACTCCCAGGAGATCCAATGTCCTTTCCTGTGGGCACCAGGCATTCAAGTGGTGCACAGGCATACATGGCAAAACACTTTTACACATAAGATAAAACAAAAATGAATAATAAGTGAGTAGTACCTCAATGCCCAAGAATGGCGCAGCTTACCCATCTCTTCTAAAAGTCAGCTCTTGAATAAGCCTGACCTCCTTCCTGGTGACCTTCCTCTCCTGAGTACTGAATTTTGAACAGTAAGCTGATAGACTTGGGCCTAGCAACAAGTACCATCAGAAGCTGTGCCATTTCAAGTTCATCATACCAACATTTATGCCTGGGAAGGACTGCTGTCAAGAGAGGGCACCCTTCGGGTCACTCCTGTCTGCACGCTCACAGCACTTCTTCCCCCACTGACCCCTTTGGTGGTGCAGCTCTTGTTTTACCCAGAGGATGAGAAACTGTCAGCTTAGGATGAGCTGTTTCCAAGAGTGTTCACATTTCTGCACATCTCCCTTGAGGTCTGTTCTCATGGGGTTCACTTTACTTGCACTCTGGCAGCTTTGCTCTGCATAGCTTCTGGGAGATCTTCACTGCTTCCGTGTGTTTGTTTGCTAGCAAAAAGTTCTTTTAGTTCTCATTTATTTAAAAATGTCTTTGGGCTCAGTTGGTAGAGTGCTAGCCTTACAAATGCTAAGGTCCCCAGGGCCCATGTAAAAAGCCAGGGGTAGGTAGATGGGCGTGGTGGCGCACACCTTTAATCCCAGCACTTGGGAAGCAGAGGCAGGTGAATTTCTGAGTTTGAGGCCAGCTTGGTCTACAGAGTGAGTTCCAGGACAGCCAGGGCTGCACAGAGAAACCCTGTCTCGGAAAAAAAAAAAAAAAAAAAAAAAAAAAAAAAAAAAACGCCAGGTGTAGTGTCCCACTTATAATCTCAGTGCCCAGAGAGGGAACAACTGGAAGAGTCCTTGGATTCTCTGGCTCACCAGTGTTGTCTACTGGGTGAGACAAGTAGGAGATCTTGTCTCAAAAAACAAATGGAAGGCACCTGAGAAATGACATCTGAGGTTGACCTCTGGCCTCCACACATATGGGAACACATATCCAAGCACCCACACACACACATATGTGCACCACTATGAATGTGCATACCATGGGTACATCACAGGCATTCATGTGTATAGACTGAGCTAGTCTTGAACTCAGAGATCTGCCTTCTTCCTCCTCTAGAGAGCTGGGACTAAAGGTGAGCGAGTGACACTACCTCTGAGCCCAACGCAAGTCTATGCCTTGGCTCTTCAGAACTGTGTTGCTTAAGGCGCATTCGTGGCACCTCGAATCTTTGATGTTTTCTCGCTTGAACTTTGTGGAACTTATTGAATGTGGAAGTTTGTGTTTTATCCACAACTGTTTTGTTTTGTTTTGTTTGTTTGTTTGTTTGTTTTGGTTTTGTAGACCAGGCTGGCCTCAAACTCAGAAATCTGCCTGCCTCTGCCTCCCGAGTGCTGGGATTAAAGGCATGCGCCATCACGCCCGGCCTTTTTTTTTTTTTTTTTTTTTTTTTTTTTTTTTTTTTTTTTTTTTTTTTTTTTTTTTTTTTTTTTTCATTTATTTGGGAGGAGGGGCATGAGCCACACTGGTCAGTTGACAATTTGCAGGAGTCTGTTCTCTCCTTACACCATGTAGGTTCTGGGAATTGAGCTCAGACAGGCTTGGTGGCAGGTACCTTTACTTGTTCAATCTTCTTGCTGGTTCAAGTTTCAGTTCAAGATCAGGGAGACCCATTGCTTGTAGGCTTCTACAAGGCACATAGCACATCACAGCATCACCTTGTAACATAGTCAACTCATTTACCTTACTGCTGAGATATCCAAGAGCAGAACAGGAAGGGGTTGGGACTCCTTTTGCAATTAAGTCCCTGATCTGCATCCCAGCTCCATGCTTCTAGAAATAATACTCAGACTTAAATTATATTTACAAACACCTTGGCATAGTGCTAGGCTCTACTCGGAGTAGATCATAACTAAAGATATTTATTTTAACCTACATTTTCCCATGTGGTTGGATACCTGATCTGTGTCTATGCATCTGTTTCCTCACTTCTTTTCAGTGCTCCTTCCCTGCCTCCTCTTCCAGAATTTTTTTTTCCTCCTGATGTCCCACCTCTATTTCCTGCCTAAGCCATAAGCCATAGGGGTTTTAATTGATGAGTGAGGCATCCATACAATATATAAGAGGATCTTGTATAAGACAGAAAGAGACTCCACTCTTAAATTTTACCCCTTCCAAATAGCCTCATTCTGTAGATTGAGCCTTTATTTATTACACTAGCCTTTGAGAGAATTGAAGGTCCAAACCATAGTGCTTTTCTAGAAAATTCAGACAAACTTGATAAGCATTGTATGTATGTATGTATGTATGTACATATATATGAATGAATGTATTTGTTTGTTTGAGATGGGGTCTCCCTATGTAGTCTTGGCTGTCCTGGAACTTGATCTGTAGACCAGACTGGTCTCAAACTGACAGAAATCCTCCTGCCTCTACCTCTCAGATGTTGGGATTAAAGTCCTATGCCACTATGCCTACTTAATGTTTTTAACTTTTTTTCTTTTTATTTTTATTTTGCAAGGCCCATATAGTCTTCGCAAGAGATGTTTTTAAGCATTCCATATTTCATGTTTATGCCCACTGAAATCTCTGCTCAGCAAGCTTGGTGGTCAACTACTTATTTCATAGAGATTTTCTTAAATGTGTAGAACCAATAAGTCTCTCAGTCTTTGCCAAGGGACTTGGTGCTTGCTGAGGCATGCTTTCAACCTCCAGACAGGCAGTTTATGATACTCCTTTACTTCCTGCTGGGGTAGAGTCTGAAGTTTAATCAATGGTAAGAAAGTAAGAACCCCTCTGGTCTTTCCTAACTACACACAGTCCTGAGTATTCACATACCTAACATATGTATACATTCTAGATTCCCAGGAACACCTTAAGACTCTCCAAAGCCCTACACAGATACCACACTCCCTAACTTTTCCTTGTGTGCCTGTTAGTTAGCTTATCTTTTGCTCCAATTGTTATCTACTATCACAGAATGCTGCCACATTAAACAGTTGCCCCTTGTTGTTTAGACAAATGTCTCTGACATGCCCAGCATGGCCCCAGTTGAGTAAGGGAATAAAGAAAAGACAAACAGACCTTCAGAAAATATGGAATCTGGTGGATTGGGTTCACTGATAAGGAAGCTTAGGTGCTTATTATATACAGTTGAACTGAGAAATAGGTTTATTGTATATAGCTGAATGAGGAGGTAGACTATCATATAAACAAGGAAGCCAGGCTTATAGCATACAACTAGATCAAGGGGGCAGGTTTAGCTAATCTCAATAATAGCAATTCCTATAGGGGCACTTTCTTCAGGTGGTAAATATCTGGGGGGGAAAAATCAATGGAGGACATTCCTGCACACACTATCAACACAAGCAAATGAACTAGCAGAAGGCTTTGCCATTCTTCTGAGCTGGGATGGGGGAGGTTTTACCAGTTTGCCATGGGTCTGAGGCTATGGGGTCCTTGACATGGCTATGTACCTCTGTTTATTTAGAACTTCCTCCGTTCTCCACAGTCACCAAACCAAAAAAAAAAAAAAAAATCTGTTCTCTGCAAGCTGCAAGTCAGAGCAAATAAATATAGCCTTCTCTTTTTCAGACTTCATGTGTACTCTATTTCCTTGGCATGCAGTATGTGGATGGGTGGGTGAGCAGGGCTGTCGGCATGAACTGGCATGATTCTGAGTTGGCTCTGAAGGAGTTACTTCAGCAACTGGCATGGTTACTGATCTTTGCATTCTTTTGGAGAGATTCTGCCAGCAGGGTCAGGTTCTGCTCTGTTCCAGTATGTATTTCTGTTGCTATCCATATGGCAAGAAGCAGGCAGCCCCACTCTAATACAGCACTGCTGTAGTTGTTGGAAATCAGGTATATGTTTCTGGTGAGTCTGTATTGCCACCATTTGCCAAATGCTTCAAGGCTGGAGGTAAGCAATGTAGTTCATCTTAAGCCAAAGATAGAAATGTAGCAGCTGAAGCTGCTGGTTTGATGAAAAACTGTTTCAAGGGTCCTTGCAGGAAACGTTGAAACCCTTAAGTACAGTCTTCCAGAAAGCTACTAAACATGTCAAATAATGAGTTTGCTGTGAACGTGACTTTGAAGGAACTTCGAGCCCACTCTATCTCTCATGGTTGCCATACTGATGGCTGCAGGGTGTTGGTTTTCATGGTTCCCAAAGAACTCAGGGAGGAAGGAAGATGGGATGAACACGTTACAATGCCTCAAGACTTGCTGTTCTTACTAAGATCTATCATTTTCCTTGAATAGCACTCATGGATGCAAACCCTTGGATACATTTCAAACTTTGTGCTTTTATTGTTTGATTCTTTCTTTCTTTCTTTCTTTCTTTCTTTCTTTCTTTCTTTTTTTTGTGTTTGTTTGTTTGTTTGTTTTTGTTTTTTGAGACAGGGTTTCTCTGTCTAGCCCTGGCTGTCCTGGAACTCACTTTGTAGACCAGGCTGGCCTTGAACTCAGAAATCCGCCTGCCTCTGCCTCCCAAGTGCTAGGATTAAAGGCGTGTGCCACCACTGCCCAGCTTTGTTTTTCATTTTTGAGACACAGCCTCACTACTCTAGCTCAGGCTGGCTCAGAATTCACTGTAGGGCTGGAGAGATGGCTCAGTGGTTAAGAGTACCGACTGCTCTTCCAGAGGTCCTGAGTTCAATTCCCAGCAACCACATGGTGGCTCACAATCATCTATAATAGGATCTGATGCCCTCTTCTGGTTTGTGTGTGTGAAGACAGCTACAGTGTACTCATGTAAATAAAATAAATAAATCTTAAAAAAAAAAAAAAAAAAAAAAAGAATTCACTGTAGCCTAGGCTGGCCTGAATGTGTAACAGTTTTCCTGTGGAGGTCTCTGAGTACTGGAATTATAGATATGAACCACCACACCCAGCTTAATTTCCTGCACTCTGAAGAAGCTGATCCTTCAGGGCCATTGAGATTATTTATCAGATAAAGGCTCTGGACAAGCAAGCCTGATGATCTGAACTAGAACTTCAGAACTCTATGGCCACCACATGTGCACCATGATATGTGCACCCCTGCCAAAAGTAATACTTTTAATTTAAAAGCCAATCGCGACAATTTTGTTTATTACTTCCACAGTAATAGACTTAATCCACCATTTTTGCTAATGCTGCTGCTTCCAAATGCTTTCTTCTTTCTTTCTTTCTTTCTTTCTTTCTTTCTTTCTTTCTTTCTTTCTTCCTTCCTTCCTTCCTTCCTTCCTTTCTTCCTTTCTTCCTTTCTTTCTGTCTGTTTGTCTATCTGTCTGTCTGTCTGTCATATTTATTTATTGTGACAGAGCAGGGGTGTTGTTCATGTGCCATGACACAAGTGGAGGCCGGAGGACAATGTGAGAGTCGGCTCTCTCTCCACCATGTGAGTCCTGGGCATCAAACTCAAGGTTTGAGGCTTGGTGGCCAGCACTCCACCCCACTAAGCCATTAGTCAGAATTCTCTAGAGTAATAGAGCTGATAGAGTGAATCTATATATATTAAAAGTGGATTTATTAGAGTGGCTTATAGGCTGTGGTTCTGCTAGTCCAACAGTAGTCATCTTATGAAGAAAAGTCTAAGACTCTAATAGCCATTCAGCCGATCAGGGAGGAAGGAAGGAAGGAAGGAAGGAAGGAAGGAAGGAAGGAAGGAAGGAAGGAAGGATCCTCACAGGTGAGCCCAGATGCAGTCAAGTTGATAAAAAAAAAAGGGGGGGGCTGGTGAGATGGCTCAGTGGGTTAGAGCACCCAACTGCTCTTCCGAAGGTGATGAGTTCAAATCCCAGCAACCACATGGTGGCTTACAACCACCCGTAATGAGATCTGACGCCCTCCTCTGGTGCGTCTGAAGTCAGCTACAGCGTACTTATGAAGAATAATAAGAAATGAATCCTTGGACCGGAGAGACCAACCGGAGCGGGAGCGAGCGAGGCTGTCAGGAGCGATCGGAGCCGAATGGAATGGGGATAGCCGGAGCTAGCGGGGCTGGCTGGAGCAAGGGGGGGGGGGGAATACGGGGCGGCTGGGAGCGAGTGGGGCTGGCCGGAGCAAGCGGATGGAGCGGGGTTGACCGGAACAAGGGAAAAAAATGGCCATCATACCACTCCACCAAGTCCATTTGTTGTCAGGCTAAATCTTTCATTATCACCACCAATGTCAGTCTTTCTCAAACATTCCCCATCAGCAGTCCTGCAGAGGTTAGCATACCCTCTACCTGTGGAGCATTTCCAGGATCCTGGGGTCCTCACCAGTCTTTACCACAGGCTTTGCTACCACCCTCACCTAAACCATGACTCTCAAGTCACTCAGTGTGGGAAGCAGGCACGGCCGCATGAGCCAAGATGGCGCCCTGGCTCTATGCCAAGCCCCACAACCTTTGCTTGTTTATCCCAGTATCAGTCATGTGCAATAAAAGCAGCACGTGAAACTCGCCAGAGAGATGGCATAATGCCTCGAGATACCATTCTATCAGCCTATCCTGCATGCTGCCTTGGATGTGTGTGCTTATGATTGGGTGGTGTGAGGTGACATGAGTGATTGGAAGAGGATAAATTTTGGGCAGTCCCAGGGGGAGAGAGAATAAGGGAGAAGTGGAATAAAGGAAGCTGGGGAAGCTGCGTGAGACCTGAAAATAAAGAGAATCAGCTGCAACTGCGTGAGGCCTGCCTTGGAGTCCATGTCATTCATTCCATTGTCTCTGCTGGTCGGAGACGTGGGCTGTGACAACTCAGCATTTTCCAATGAAACCTTCCCTTCCCTTAGTTCAATATGGACATTTGAAACAAAATTTCGAACAAGGCACCACCTCTAATGGCAATGGTATTTTTATAAATATAAACTAGAAAGAAGGCCCAGGCTTCCAAGGGTGTGCAGGCAATGTGGTTGCTACTGGACCAGCAATGTAAGTCTGAGAGAGAGAGATCCAAGGCAATCTCTTGCCATTGGGAAAAAAATGGGGGGGGGGCTAGCTTGATGCCCCACACCAGAAAGCACAAGCCATTTATCTCTTGTCAGCCAGGACATAGCAAGCAGGTAGAAAAACCTCTAATGCATGCCACTGCTGGCAGTGCAGCTCTAGACTTGGCCATAGATAAACCTCTTGCACTATCTCCCAAATTATAATGTTAAAAAATATCTATTGGAGTTTATGGTCCTTTGCCCTCAGGGACATTAGGAATGGTCTTGGGAAGGAGCAGTTCCACTTTCCAAGGACTTATTGTGCATCCAGGAATTATAGATGAATATTTCAAATAAAATATTAAAATAATGGCTTATGTTAAAAAAAAAAAAAAAAAAAAAAGCATGTGATTTAGCAAAGGTGATGGGATTGTTCAGCTGTTTCCATACTTCAAATGCAAAGCTGCTCCCGGAGAAAGATCAGGAGGGTTTTTGGAAGTACTGGAAAACATGTGTTCTGGCAAACAGTTGTTTATAATCAGAGGCCAAAATTAAAGTTGCAAGTGAATTACATTGAAATAGAAGGCATGGTGGATACAGGAGCTGATGTAACTATTATTTCACAAAAAACTTGGAATTTCAGAATGGCCACTTAAAAAGCTTTATACCCAATTTTTAAGAATTGGAACGTTATCTCAGATAAAGCAAAGTGTGTGATGGGTTAAATGTATGGTACTGTAAGGTTAAATAGGAAATTTAAGACCTTATGTGGCTGACATACGCATACATTTATGGGAATGAGATTTATCACAACAGTGGAAAACTCAGATGAATATTCCTTCAACACCAGAGACAATCCCTAAAATAAAGGATGAATTGGAAGATGCTTCTGGGGAAGGTATTGGAAAACATCATTCAGACCAACTACAGAGTATACAGGTTGTCCAAAAACAGGATACAATAGGGACTGAGTTTCCACATTTATAAGAAGGACCACTGCTGAAATGGCCCCACCCTTAAAATGGTTGACTTAAAAGCCTGTGTGGATAGATCAGTGGCCCTTAACTAAGGAAAAATTGCAGGCTGGTACAAGAACAGCTGGTACAAGAGGAAATGAGGGCTCAACAAATAGAAGACCCTACCAGCCCTTGGAATTCCCTGTATTTTTTTTTTATAAAAAAGAAATTGGGAAAATGGAGAATGTTAACAGATTTAAAAGCTTTGAATAGAGAGGACTTCAACCAATGGATCTGCTACAGTCTAGAATCCCTTTTATCACCTAAGGCATGGCATAAAGGCTACTTTTTAACAGATATACCACACATTGCTACAGAACAAGCAGTTGTAGAAAACTCTAATCATCAGTGGTGGTGGTGGTGGCACAGGCATTTAATCCCAGCACTTGGGAGGCAGAGGCAGGCAGATTTCTGAGTTCATGGACAGCCTGGTCTACCTGAGTTCCAGGACAGCCAGGGATATACAGAGAAATCCTGTCTCGAAAAACCAAAAAACCAAACCAAAACAAAACAAAACAAAACAAAAAACCCTCTAATCATATCTTAAAAGAAATGCTTATAAAACAAAAAAGAAAAAATTAAGTTCCCCTCCACCCCACCCTATCCAAGAATAGACTAAATAGTACTCTGTTAACTTTAAATTTTCTGAATGTTAATGAGAAAGGAACAACTGAATCTGAGAAACACTGAGTTACAGAAAAAAATGTGGAATTAAATCATCCTATATATTATAAGGATATATTAACATCAGAATGGAAGTCAGCAATTATTTTGCTTTGGCGACTTGGATTTCCATAGGAAATGAAAAGCAGTGGATACCATCAAAACTAATAAAACTCAGAATTGAGCAGGGGAGGTCTTCTGAAAACTTTGGCCACAGACCTAAAAATGATTAAAGAAGAGAGCCTGATCACCCAGAAAAGCCTGGACAAGAAATGTTCAGCATGTAACCACTGACAGGCCTATGTGCAGGACTCTGGTGTCTTTTGATACAGGGCCATCTACAAAACAGAGCAACTACAGGCCTATGAGCAGGTTTTTAAGACAGACAGTGCTGAATGTATGTTCTATATGCCCATGTTGGGACTATAAGCCAAGGTTCACAGAGTTGAAGGTAGAGATTAAGAGATGTCATCAAGGAACTCCAAAATAAGCTAGCCCAGGGATATAATGTGAGAAGACAGATGAACATTAGCAAATGTTCAGCAAGTGGTATCCAGGAAAGAGAAACATCACTGTTAAGTTATATCGCAGTTGTAAATGTGCTCCTGAGAGACCAACAGAAAGATCACATCAGACACTAGATCTCCTGCAAAGACACTGGAAATAATGAAGAAGTAAACATTGCAACAATAGCATGGTTACAAAGAATAGCTTCAAGACTGCATAGTTAGTAGCTAAAACAAATGGGGGAAATGCAGTATGATTTATTTTGTGTGCTTGACCTTTAAAGGGTCCCCAATGGCTAACAAATTAAATCTTTGGGAATGGCTAGCCATTAGACCTGTTTGACCCTATGACCTTCAGTGTCGGTTGCCTCTTGGACTTCTGGGAACAGGAGAGGATATGAGGATTGGAGTAGGGTCCAGGTGGCAGAAGAGTAAGTAGGCTTGGAGAAGATAGATGGTGCAGGAAGAAAGAAGATTGAGAAGGGCAAGAGAAGGAAGGAAGGAGAGGAGAGGAGAGGAGAGGAGAGGAGAGGAGAGATTGAACACAGTTCAGATAAGAGAGCACTGAGCCAGAAGAAGCTGAGCTGAGCCAGAATAAATATTGTCAGGAGACAGGAGAAGAACCCATGAAGAATCTACAAAGTAGAAGAAAAAAAAAAAAGCTACATTCCTGTGTGGTCCTAGATAAACCCGTGTAACCCTTCACATGTCCTCACTCCTTTTTCTTGACCTTGCTTCATTATTCCTCAGCTCTTACAATGATCTGACATGCTTTATTTGCTAATGTTCATCTGTCTTCTCACATCAGAAAGTAAGCTCGTGAAGAAGAGACTACAGTTTCATTTGTATCTACTTGGAATTTTGGCCTCAGGACAGAAAAAACTGCTGTCACTACCTAGGTTCTCCTGTAAAGCTGCCCCCTCCCCCATCCCATATCATTGTAAATGTGTCTTTACTGAATCCTAACTTAAGAAGAAGACTTGTATGGCACAAATAAATAGCTCTAACACTAACTTTGTGAGGCAACATTGTTATCATTCCTATTTTATAGAAGAGAACATAGAGGCCTAGAAAGATGAAGAAACTTGCCTGAGATTGCACAGCTAGTTAGTAACACAACCAAAATTACCTTTAAGAAAAAAAATATGGTAGAATATTTTAACGATATTAGAATAAGGAAGGATCCTAAAACAAGAATTAAAAAAAAAAGTTCATGGGTAATTTAAAAAGGGGGGGAGGGGCACTGGAGCAATGGCTCAGTCATTAAGAGCACTGACTGTTCTTCCAGAGATCCTGAATTCAATTCCTAGAAACTACATGTTAGCTCACAACCATCTGTAATGGGATTTGATGCCTGCTTTTGGTGTGTGAAGATAGTGGCAATGTACTCATATAAATACATACATAATTTTAAAAAATACTCTTGGGCTGGGGATATAGCTCAGAGCACTGGCCTGGCTTTCATACAGGCCAGAGATCTCCAGAACTACTTTTAAAAGTCATAAAGGAAAATATGGAAATAGCTAAAGTTCTTTGGATCAAAAGATACACAGGACCCCAAAAGATAGCTCAGTTGGTTAATTACTCACCACACAAGCAAGAGCACCTTGTTTCGTCCCCAGCACTCAACTTAGTTACATAAACTGGGCACCGTGGCTCACGCTTATAATCTTAGTGCTGGGAGGTGGATCTCTGGGCCTACCCCCACGTCCCAGTAGGAAACCCTGTTTCAAAAGTGGCGGCTGGGAGGTAGAAGATGACTCAGTGGTAAAGGCACTTGCTATGAAGCCTAATGATTTGACTTTGATGGAAGGAGAGACCCAACTCTTGTAAGTTGTCTTCTGACTGCCATATGTGCACCATGTTTCATGTGAACCCAAACACATACACACAAATAAATTAAATGGAAACAGGGAGGTGTGGTGATGAGGTGATAAGGTGGGCAAAGGTGCTTGCTGCTGAGCCAGATGATGGGAGTTCCATTCCCAGGAGAGAAATGATTCACACAAGTTGTCTTCTGGCCTTCTAATAAATGCCCTGGCATGTACAAGGGGCCTGGGCATGCACACACACACACACACACACACACACACACACACACACACACACACACACAAAGTACTTGCCATTCAAGCCTGATAACCTGAGTTTGGTTCCTAGAACCCACATACAGATAGGAGAGAACCAACTTCCTTAAAGTTGTCCTTTTACCTCCACCCACGTGTGTTGGTACATGTGTTCTTGTGCTTGCATAGATATACACACACTAATAATAAGGCATGTGCCAGGCTCTTGGTGGATTTCCAGCATCCCCCGAAAACTGATAATTAGGAAAGTGGAAGTTAAAGTACAAGATTCTATGATGCAACACTTGGCCATGGAAACTGTTAGGTATAGTAAGTGTTAGATGGATGCAGCCAGGACAATTGTTGGTTCACCTACTTTGTTGGTACAAAATAACGACAGCTCATAAAACCAGTGCTACACAAACCACACACTACACTACCTATCTATCCCATGTGGAAAAGTCCTCCCTTGAGAAACAGTCACAAGTTCACAAGGAAACATGTAGACAATGTTCATTGTTTCATTTCAGTGTAATAAAAGAAATAAGAAACCATCTAACTGCTTCTCACTGGGAAATTGTCTACTTTACACTTGACTTGTCTACATGGATCCATCTCAAAAACATAGTGTTGAGTGGTGCAACAGGGACACACCCTGGGCTGATGTACAAACCATCACAAGTGAACAAAGCAATCTGAGAAGAAGTGAAATTCTGTGTTGGGAGGCTGAGTTGGGATAATACTATAAGCCATGAGATTGGACTAGTTTGAGAATAGCCTAAGAAAATAGCAAAACTCTCAACTCCAGCCAAACAAAAATGGTATAGTTATAATTATTGACTAAAAGTATGCAGAGTGATAAAGCATATACTTTACAGAATTATAGTTTATGGATTTCATTATAGTGCAAAAAATGTAAAATATGCCAGGCGTGGTGGCGCATACCTTTAATCCCAGCATTCGGGAGGCAGAGGCAGGCAGATTTCTGAGTTCAAGGCCAGCCTGGTCTACGAAGTGAGTTCCGGGACAGCCAGGGCTATACAGAGAAACCCTGTCTCAAAAAAAAAAAATGTAAAATATGCACAGTAGTGGTAAGCTTCCACTTTAGATGTTAAAAGAAGGGGAAAAGCTAGTAGATAATAAGATTTTGTTCCTAAATCCAATTGTTAAAAGTATTTGTTAATGTTTTTATTTTATAACCATTCACATCCCAATCAAAGTGTGTTTTATAATCTATTGTAGTGTAATTTATGTAGATTAAACTACATCTACTTAAAATATATGTCTTAGTGTTTTTTTTGCTATGAAGAGACACCATGACCAAGACAACTCTTATGAAGGATAACATTTAATTGGGGCTGGCTTATAGGTTCAGAGTTGAGTCCATTATCATCATGGCAGGAAGCATGGCAGCGTGCAGGCAGACATGGTACCGGAGGACCTGAGAGTTTTACATCTTGATCCACAGGCAGCAGAATGAGATTATGTGTCATACTAGGTGTAGCTTGAGCATAAATAAGACCTCAAAGCCCCACCTTCAGCGATACACTTCCTCCAACAATACCACACCTACTCCAATGAGGCCACACCTCCTAATAGTGCCACTCCCTATGGGCCAGGCATTCAAACACATGAATCTATGGGGGGCATACCTATTCAAACCACTACAGTATAAAATATGATAGGTTTTGTGGGAACAGGGACTGGGAAGTGGGGTGAAAGTGGAGGCGGAGCCCACAAAGATGCCCAGGATTCAGACTCTGGAGACCAGCATCAGAGTGCAGATTTAACTTTATTGTTTATTATACAAGATTATATATAGCTTTTTAGCCAGCTAGGGTATGTTTTGGTATTCAGGGTCAAACCTGTATTGTTTAGCAGAATCTGACTCACCTATCCATGAGCCTGTAGTGGAGGGGACAATCCCCCAGGGAGTTTCTGTGAAGACAGAGGAAGCAGCCACCGCCCTGGCCTCGGGTCCTTGGTGTTGTCTCACTGGTGTGGTGGGAGTCACGTCAGATCACACACCTTAGATCAGAACTCCTCAAGGAGTCACAGGAGCCTGTGGCACTTTGCTCTCTGCATTTTGATCTGTTGTGGTTTGCTAGGTTTTTATATATGTGTACACCTATGAAACTTTGCTGGCTATGGTTCCTAGAAGTGAAATAAATAGGAATTTATCCATGAATATCTTTTTTCATTTTGTTTATTTGTGTGTGCCATGACGCACATGTGGACATCAGAATACTACTTTTGGAAATCAATTCTCTCTATCATGTAGGACCAGGAGATCAAACTCAGGTCTTAAGGTAACAAACACCTTTATCTGCTAAACCATATTCCCAGCCCTACAAATTCAGACTTTTTGATCTGTATATGTAGAAATTTTCTAGTCGCAGGGGGGGGGGGGCGTGGTAGCACACGCCTTTAATCCTAACACTTGGGAGGCAGAGGCAGGCGGATTTCTGAGTTTGAGGCTAGCCTGGTCTACAAAGTGAGTTCCAGGACAGCCAGGGCTATACAGAGAAACCCTGCCTTGAAAAACTCAAAAAAAAAAAATGAGTTTTGTCCTGAGTTCAAATCCCAGCAACCACATGGTGGCTCACAACCACCCACAATGAGATCTGACACCCTCTTCTGGTGTGTCTGAAGACAGCTACAGTGTACTTATGTATAATAATAAATAAAATCTTTTTTTTTAGATTTATTTTATTTATTATATGTAAGTATACTGTAGCTGTCTTCAGACACTCCAGGAGAGGGCGCCAGATCTCGTTACGGATGGTTGTGAGCCACCATGTGGATGCTGGGATTTGAACTTATCACCTTCGGAAGAGCAGTCGGGTACTCTTACCCGCTGAGCCATCTCACCAGCCCCAAAATCTTTTTTTAAAAAAAGAAAATTTCTAGCCTACCCTGAATCATAAAAAGTCATACACACCCCCAACAATTCCCAAACCTGAGGCAGTTTATAGATTCACAACCCCTTGAATAATAGAGTCCTGACCAGGCAGTAGTGGCACACACCTTTAATCCCAGCACTTGGGAGGCAGAGGCAGGAGGATTTCTGAGTTTGAGGCCAGCCTGGTCTACAGAGTGAGTTCCAGGACAGCCAGGGCTACACAGAGAAACCCTGTCTCGAAAAAAAAAAAAAAAAAAGAGTCCTGATACTAACAAAAATGTATGCTTTTGATCTGTCTTTTTCTAGTTTTCATCAAAAAAAATATGACCTTTTATCAGGGTAGCTATACTTTGAGAAAAGGAGACTAAGAAGAGCTTTTTTTTTTCCCCTTGTTCCGGTCAACCCCGCTCACTCCACTCGACTCTGCTCGACCCTGCTCGCTCTGGCCGGCCCTGCTCGCTCCAGCCAGCCCCGCTCGCTCTGGTTGGCCCCGCTAGCTCCTGCTGGCCCTGCTTGCTCCGGTTGGTCTCTCCAGTCCAAGGATTTGTTTCTTTCTTTCTTTCTTTTTCTTTTTCTTTTTTTTTTTTTTCTTTTTCTCGAGACAGGGTTTCTCTGTGTAGCCCTGGCTGTCCTGGAACTCACTCTGTAGACCAGGCTTGCCTCAAACTCAGAAATGTGCCTGCCTCTACCTTTCGAGTGCTGGGATTAAAGGCGTGCGCCACCACGCCCGGCTGGATTTGTTTCTTATTATTCTTATTATTTGTTTCTTATTATTCTTATTATTCTTCATAAGTACGCTGTAGCTGACTTCAGACGCACCAGAGGAGGGCGTCAGATCTCATTACAGGTGGTTGTAAGCCACCATCTGGTTGCTGGGATTTGAACTCATCACCTTCGGAAGAGCAGTTGGGTGCTCTTACCGGCTGAGCCATCTCACCAGCCCAAGAAGAGCTTTAGAGAATACCATGTACTATGAACTGACACCAGTTGTAGGAAGACCAAAGTGTCACTGTGATTCAGCAGAGTTAGGGCTTACAGAGGTCAGGAGGTCAATGGAGTCAGAGTTAGGACTTATGGAGCTCAGGAGGTCAATGGAGGACTTTAAGGATCTGCCTCACTGTGTTGTATCTAGTGGGTCTCTATGATGGTCTTCTGGTTATTTTCCCCCCATTTTGAATAACTACAATAGATATTCTTAGCATCCAGTAAGTCAAGTTTCCTAACCTGTGAAGTAAGAATTGTTATGATGGGAAAGGTAGGGTGAAGAAGTTGGGGCTGGGGCTGGAGAGATGGCTCAGAGGGTAAGAGCACCGACTGCTCTTCTGAAAGTCCTGAGTTAAAATCCCAGAAACCACACGGTGGCTCACAAACAACCGTAATGAGATCTGACAGCCTCTTCTGGTGCATCTGAAGACAGCAACAGTGTACTTAGATATAAAAACAAATAAATCTTAAAAAAAAAAAGCTGGGGATGTACCACACAATCAGTGCCCTGAGTTCAGAGCCCAATAAACTCACACGCGTGCACACACACGAGCACGCTCGTGCACACACACACACACACACACACACACACACACGCACATGTACACACACACAACAGATGGAAGCCACAGAACAGAACTGCTTTTGTCTTGGACACCAGCAAAGCAAAGGCAGCAGCACACTTGGAGAAGAGTTTGTAGAGATTGGTGCTGACAAGCAAAGCCAGTGGCCTCTGCAAAAGAGAATGAATGCTCTTGCAAGATGGCAGTGGATGACTTCAAGGTTAACCAGGTATCCATTCCAGCTGTAGCTGCAAGACCAGGTACGACTTCATTGCCCGGAAAAATAAACACACATCTGGAACCTGCTGTGTAGCTAGCTATTGGCTTAGATAGCAGATTGCTTGCAAGGCTAGTAATTTCTCACTGTACTCCCTCAGGGCTCTACCATAGGGAACACATGCAGTCCTGAGTGAAGAAGGTATGCTGTTGATGCAGGCACAGCCATGTTGAGGACCCCACTGCCCTAGCCCCATGGGAGTTGCAAAGCCTTCCCTGCAGAAAGGAGGACTGTAACTGTTTCAAGTCCTTATTTTGTATACATGCATATCTATCTGGGTCTAGATAGATGAGTGTATACATAGTAAGCAAATATCTTTGTTTTACCTTTTATTCCTTATCATTCAGCTTAATATCTGCAAACTTAAGATGTTTAAGTATTGTTATTTCTTTTAATTTTTTTACATGTATGTTTGTCTGCAAGCATGTCCATGCATGCCTGGTGCCTGTAGAGGACAGAAGAGGGTGCCAGGTTGCCTGGAACTGCCATGTGGGTGTTGGGAATTGAACCCAGGTCCTCTGGAAGAGCAGTCAGTGCTCTTCATTGCTGAGCCATCTCTCCAGCCAAAGTATTATTATTTTGATATCATGGTTTAAATTATGGGCTAGCAAAGTAAAGTACAGTGTGAATCGATGTGGTAGCACAGCTACCTCCTGAAGAGAACACACAACATTCGGGGATGTTGTCTTCTCCTTAGGAGTTTCAGTGTGGTTGGACTCAGGACAGCCATATCATATTAGGTTTTATTTAGAGATTAAGTATGGCTTGGGGAGGCTTATATGGATGCCAACATGATAAAGAGATAATTTAGAATAATTTATTTTTTGTGGCAACCTGACCGAGACAGGCAGCCTCCATTTATTTGGCCAAATATCATTCTGGGACTGTCCATGGGGATAATCTGAATAAGATAACATGTGAATCAATAGACTGAGTAAAGCAAATTGCCTTTCTCATGTAGTTGGGCCTCATCCAATCCATTAGAAGTCTGAATTGAAAAGGTGGGCTGAGCATTGTGGCCCAAATCTGCAAGCTCAGGATTTAGAAGTCGCTCTGACCGGTTGTTGTATCATATACATCTCTTATGTGAGGACTACAACCTACCAACTTTTTAAATACAGGCTTAAGCCCAAGGGTTAAGAGAAAGAGGTACTGAGAAGACAGTAAGACACAGCAGGAAGCACGGGTGTGAGACATACCTCAGTGTGGGCACTGGCTCTCTAAGGGAGAGTCATCAGTTCTCAGCCTCTTTGACTCAGACAGGATTTATACCACCAACTTCCCTGGGGCTCCAAATTAGAGATGGCAGATTGTAGGACTTCTCCATTTCTATAATTGCACAAGCCAGAGCTTATTGTGTTGTGTTGCACAAGCTTTTGCTGGGGAGAGGAGCAAATGACTATTCAGTCCTGGTAAGGCACCAACGGCAGACCCAAGAAATTATTCCACTCAAGTCTAGCTTGGTGAATCTATGAGTTTACCTGAGGTTTCTTATAGAAGTGTGGATGAGGGGCTAACCTACAAGATGGGCATGACTGCACCACTGAGGAAGAAAATGTCTCTGCCCTCCAGCAAGTGTTAGCTACGGCTTGATCCCCTCCCTGCCATGACAGACCATTAGTGGGCTTGTACATGAGAGAGAACAGCTGCCTCATACATGTTAGCTGTCTTCCTTCTTGCTGAGCTCAGGTACCTGACAACACAACTTAAGGGAATTAGAGTATACTCTGGCTCATACTTCAGAGAACCAAGGTCCACCTGGAGGGAAGGCATGGGGGTAGGAGTGGGAAGTGGATCATCACTCCATGTCTTAGAGTCAGGATACAGAGCATACTCAGCTGGCTTCCATTTTATCCCTCCTTTTCCCTTTTATTTACTCCGGGATACCAGTCTGTGCTTTGGTGCCACCGACATTCAGGGTGGGTCTTCCTCTTCCCATGATTGTGAGCTGCCTGACTTGGGTGCTGGGAACTGAGTCTAGGTCCTCTGCAAAAACAATTGCTCTTGACGGTGAAGACAACCCTCCAGTCCTAGTTATTATTTTTAAGGCCCCCATCCCGTGTGTGTGTGTTTGTGTATACATATGTGAGGGTGACAGAGGAGACCAGTAGCATCAGATTTCCTGGAGCTGTAGTTACAGGCACTTGTGAGCTGTCTGACGTGGGTGTTGGAACCCAAGCTCAGGTCCTCTGCAAAAGAACTATAAATGCTTAACTGCTGAACCATTTCTCCAGTCCTGGACCTTATTTTTTGAGACAGGTTCTTTCACTGAAACCAGACCTCATCAAGTGGTTACGCTGGCTGGCTAGCAAGCCTGGGGGACAGCCCCCCCCCACTTGTCTTTGCCACCCCAGATCTTGGATTTGACATGAGAGAAAGAAAGAAAGGCTTTCTTTTCTGCCTCTGCCTGGCCTTTTCTGTGGGTGCAGGGGTCCTATGCTTGTGTCACAATCACTTACTGACTGAGTTATCTCCCATAGTCCTCTTTGTGTTCCTTTTAAGAAATCTTTGCCAGGGCCAGCAACATGGCTCAGCCACAAGGGCACTTGCTGCCAAGTCTGATGGCCTGAGTTGTATCATACATGGTGGAAGGAGAGAACTGACTCAAGTTGTCCTCTTGACATTCACACATGTACCACATGCATGCATGCCTCTGCATGAGCACACAGGTGCATGAATATGCCTGCCCACCCCCACATATAAATAGATATATCTGCCAAACCCAAAGTTATAAAAGTTTCATTGTTTTCTTCTAGCATCTTTACAATTTAGATTCTACCTATATTTGGATCTAATCATTTTTGTTGTTTCATTGTTGTTGGGGGGTGGTTCTATGAAGCCCTGGCTGTCCTGAAACCATAATATAGAGCAGGTTGGGGTTGAACTTGTAGTGATCCTGCCTCTGCATTCCAGCACTGGGTTGTTGTCATCCACCACTGCATCTGCAGTTTCTTTCTTTCTTTCTTCCTTCCTTCCTTCCTTCCTTTCTTTCTCTCTCTTTCTTTCTCTCCTTCCTTCCTTCCTTCCTTCCTTCCTTCCTTCCTTCCTTCCTTCCTTCTTCTTTCCCTGTCTTTATCTTTTCGACAGAATATTAATATATAGCTTAAAAGAGCTTTGAACTCAGGGCCTCCTGCCTCAGCCTCCCAAGTGCTGGGATTACAGATATCTGCTACAACCCCTGGCTCCATCTTGACACTTTGAGTAAACAGCATGGCGATTTTATTTCACATATTACTCCAGAACCATTTGTTGAAAAGTACATTCTTTGTTCTTTTTGGACTGCTCTACCCACACACAATCAATTAAATGTCAGCAAAGGTGTCAAGGTGATTTAGACAGGAGAAAGAGAGGGCTAGAGCTATCTCATTGTTAAGCACTTACCTGGCATGTGTGAGGCCTTGGATTGGATGCCCAGTACCACACACCTAGCAATCCAAAACAGTGTCAAATTCAGGGCTTGCTCAGCAAGTGCCTTTACCTGCTGAGTCATCTCACCTGCCTATACTCAGGCCTTTAGTATCTAACCACATGTCTCATGTATTTCAGGATGGCTTTACATCTTTTGTCCAATTCAGTCATAAGTATTTTGAGACATATAGCTCAAGGTCACCTCAAACTGAATACATAACTGAGGATGACCTTAAACTTGTGGTTCTTCTGCCTCTGTCTCTCAAGTGCTGGGATTATAGGTATGTAGTCACACTGACTTATGCTTGGTTAATTCAGAGTTAGAGACCAAACGCTTTGTGAATGTTAACCACATCTGGCTCAGAAGTGAGGTTCTGATTACATCTCTATAAAACGACAAATTATTTTGATGTGACCTGTTAGTGAGTTTGATCAACTGATAATGGTAATGTCTGAGAAGTTTCTCTGCTATAAAATTACCTTTTCCTTGGTAATTAATGAGAGCGTTATGAGAAAGTACTTTGAGACCCAGGTATATCCAGTTTCTCATCACACTTCTATACACTTGATTTAGTACTTAGATTTTTGTGGCTTCTAAAATTATTACTATGATGATTACTAAAGATGTCTTCTTTTCAAATTAGAAAAAATTATATGAATGTTTGTATGTATATGTGTGCACTATGTGCATGCAGGCTCGCAGAAGCCAAAAGTAGACAGCCGAATCCTGAAAACAGAATTACAAGTGGTTGTGAGTTGCCATGTGGATGATGGGAGTGGAACCCAGGTCTTCTGCAAGAGTAAGCAGTCCTGCTCTCTAAATGCTAACTTTGAATTCTGCATTCCTAATTAGTTAGGTTAGAGGGGAGGAAGCTTCATCTCCTTCAGTTGATTACTATTAGAATGACTCAGAGATTCTGTGATATCTGTGGTTATGATTGTTCACTAATGTTTGCATGGGTCCAGGTTGGCAGCCCTCAGTATGGCTCCAGTGTCTGCATCTCCATCACCTTTTAAGTAAGTACAATACTTTGTGGCACAATCAGGTGTCCCAGGTTCATCTTGTATCTCCCAACCCCAATTGGAATCAATCTTGTTCAAGAGGCAATGTTTCTTTTGTTGTTGTTGTTTGGGGGTTTGTTTTTGTTTTGGGTTTTTTTTTTTGTTTGTTTGTTTTTCAAGACAGGGTTTCTCTATGTAGCCCTGGCTGTCCGGGAACTCACTCTGTAGACCAGGCTGGCCTGGAACTCAGAAATCCTCTGCCTCCCAAGTGCTGGAATTAAAGGCCTGCGCCACCACTGCCCGGCTGCAATGCTTCTTTTAATGAAGCATGTCATTGAGAAACCAATGCCAGGTGTCATTGATAATGTTGTGGTGTTATGATTCCTAAACCCTCAGTAAACAGAATTAGAGGGGGAAATGTATATTACATAGAATATATTTTACATCACATTGGTACTTCCAATTCATTCTGACTTAAAGAAAAAATTTTTTTTTCTGCCGGGCAAGGTGGCTCACGCCTTTAATCCCAGCACTCAGGAGGCAGAGGCAGGCGGATTTCTGAGTTCAAGGCCAGCCTGGTCTACAAAGTGAGTTCCAGGACAGCCAGGGCTATACAAAGAAACCCTGTCTCAAAAACACCCCCTTCCCCCCCAAAAAAATTTCCTCAGTTGAGACCTTTGGCAGGAAGAAATCTTATTTATTCTACCCTTAGTACATTTATTTGATCAGCATTTCCTCATTTGCAACCAGTCTCTTGATGCTGTTACTGCTGTCCCTACCCCTGCCAGATGCCTTTCCTTATCTCTATCTATAGAGGTATAATACCCCTACAAGCTCCATGCACCAGAGCTAACCCCATATGCAGTCCTGATACCTTCACAAGTGAGGTACTGTTGCTGCTCCTCTTACTGAGCTCCTAAATCCATGAGTTCCTAAACCTGTGTATGTGTGTGTGTATGTATTGGTAAACACTCTACTGTGGAACTAAAGCCCAGATCAACCTGACAGCTTTAGAACTGAATTATTCAGGAGGAACAAAGGTAGGAAGAAAAGTAAGAAAGACTGGCAGGTATGTTTGGAATTATTCTTTAGTCAAACATTTTAAAAAGCCATGACTGGCTGGAGAGATGACTCAGTGGTTAAGAGCACTTGTTCTTTCAGAGAATCTGGGTTCAGTTCCCATCACCCTAGTCAGAGCTCACTCCATTTCTAGAGGGCACCCTCTTCTAAGCTTCCTTGGGCACTGCATGAACATGGTGCAAAGCAAAATACCCATACACATAAAGTAAAAATAAGTAAATAAATAAAAAGAATTAGGGGCTGGAGAGATGGCTCAGAGGTTAAGAGTACTGACTGCTCTTCTAGAGGTACTGAGTTCAATTCCCAGCAACCACATGGTGGCTCACAACCATTCGTAATGAGATCCGATGCCCTCTTCTGGTGTGTCTGAAGACAGCTACAGTGTACTCATCATATAAATATAAATATAAATAAATAAATAAGTCTTTAAAAGAAAATGTAAGCTTTTAAAAAATTTAAAACCCAAGCATGCTGATGTGAGCCTGTAGTTTCAGTATTGGTGATGCTAAGACAGGAGAATCGTAAGTTTGAGCCATACTAGGCTACACGGTGACTTTATAGCCAGCCTGAAGGTATTGAACAAGACCTTGACTCAAAACAAAACAAGAAAAACATTATTTTTCTTTCTTCTTTTGAGAACCATCCATTCAGTTCATTTACCTTCAATACCCACTTTTCATTGTGACCGCCATTTATACAGTACTGTTGGCTATTATTTTGCTTATGGTAGGACAGAATATCAGGGTTCATCATTAAAGCAGGTATGTCCATGATAAAATTTCTAGTAGCTTGTCTGCCACATTTGAAGCCATTCACTGTACAAATTTGATAGAGGATGGTCAGACAAAAACTGGCCTTTCATGAAGCCTACACTGAGCATGAAGTGGCATGACATGACCAAGTTCATACAAGTGTCTGTGCTGGGATTACAGACATGTACTACTATGCCTGATAAAACTCAAACTCTTTGTACTTTCCAGTAACATGGAAATTTTTTTAGAATACAGAAAATGGGTACACAAGTGTAATTATTGCACTTGAGAGACAAAAGCCCAACCTGGGCTACATTGTAAGATGCCACAAACAAACAAACAAACAAACAAACAAACTATCACTACTTAGCGATAAGAAGACTGGTCTTAAGAACAAATTAACAAAAAAATTTTAATAGAGGCTTTGCCAAATTTAAAAAGAAACAGCTGATAATTATATAAAAGAGTTGTAGAATAGCTAAAATTTAAAATATTGACAGACTAAAGAAGTGCTGGAAAGGATGTGGAGCAGCTGGAACACTCCCATACCCTTGGTAGGAGTTCAAAGTGATATGCCTCTTTTGGAAAATAGTCTTTGGAAATCTCTTATAAAGGTCCACCTACACTTATTACCACATAAGCCAGAAATCTGAGAGAAATAAAAATATAACCACACAAATACTCATGGTAGCTGCTTTGTAACACCCTGAATTATAGCCCACATGAATGCATACCAACTGATGACCAGATAAAGAAGTTACAGTACACGGTTCAATGAGACTGCATTTGCAATAAGGACCAATGCATGCAAAAACATGGATGCATCATGACCTTTCCATGCAAGACTCAAAAGCCTTCTAAAACATTCTGGAGAAAGCAAACTTCAAAGATAGAAATCAGGCTCCTGGAAGCTGTGGTGGGTTGGGCAGAACTACAAAGGCCTCAAAGGACCTTGTTGGAATTAAAATGTCTAAATCGTACAGTTATAAAGGTAACATGTGTGTCTGCCTCTTCAGCTCTGGGATTGCAGGAGTGAACATGTCTGGCTTTTTGCAGGGATATGGGAGACCCAAATGCAAGTCCTTTAGCTTATGCTGAAAGCATTTTATCAAATGAGCCATTCCCCCAGCCCTGTCATAGGTAGCTTTATTCTAAATAATATAGTCTTGCCATTGGGGGTGGCTGTACTAGGAAGGAGACATGGAGCAAAGCATGGAAGCCAGGAGGGAGGCTGTGACAGTCCCATGTGAGAGACTACAGTGGCTGGCAACCCAGAGTGGAGGAACCAAGGGTGCCTGCTGGGTTCCATCTGAATAGCTGGGATGAGACAAGTTAAGTCATGGATGAAAAAGAGACATGGTGGAGTCTGGGGCACAACGTGAAGGATGGCAAGAGAGTTGGAGTTTGTGGTGATTGGGTAAGGGAATGATGGGAGGGAGACAGAAAAGAGGCAAGAAAGAAATCTCTTGAGATGTCATGATTTTATTTACCACTAAAAGGGATCTGGAGCTGGGCATGGTGGAGCACGCCTTTAACCCCAGCACTCGGGAGGCAGAGGCAGGTGGATTTCTGAGTTCGAGGCCAGCCTGGTCTACAGAGTGAGTTCCAGGACAGCCAGGGCTATACAGAGAAACCCTGTCTCAAAAAACAAAACAAAAAAACAACAAAAAAAGGGATCTGGACTTTGTAGTCTATTTAGTTACTGGAACTCATTCAATGGTTTTTTTTTTTAGTAGGAGGGAAATTGATCAAGTCCATATTTCCAAAGATAATTAGAAGCAGTCATGTGGAGTGTGACACTGGAAGTTAGAAGAAACTCTGCAGAACTTTCTGATTTTTAGGAGATGACCCAGTACCCAGTACAGTGAATAGAACCAGGCTACCACTCATTACAGATTGAACTGCACAAGCTTCACAATTCTTTTTTTTTTTTTTTTTTTTCCCCTTGTTCCGGTCAACCCCGCTCGCTCTGCTCGACCCCACTCGCTACGGCCAGCCCCACTTGCTCCTGGCCGCCCCCCGTACGGCCCCCGCTTGTTCCAGCCAGCCCAGCTCACTCCGATCGGCTCCACTTGCTCCGGTTTGGCCCCGCTCGTTCCGGCAGTCCCCGTTCGGCCCCACTCGCTCCGGCCCTGCTAGCTCCAGCGTCCCCGCTTGCTCCGGCCGTCCCCCTTCGGCTCCGCTCGCTCCGGACAGCCTGGCTTGCTCCGGTTGGTCTCTCCGGTCCAAGGATTCATTTCTTATTATTCTTCATAAGTACGCTGTAGCTGACTTCAGACACACCAGAGGAGGGCGTCAGATCTTGTTACGGGTGGTTGTAAGCCACCATGTGGTTGCTGGGATTTGAACTCATCACCTTCGGAAGAGCAGTCGGGTGCTCTAACCCGCTGAGCCATCTCACCAGCCCCCAGCTTCACAATTCTTATGCTTAAGTATGCAAGTAATCCTCTGTGTCTGCAAATATGATAGTGGGGGGATGTGTGGACATAGAAGCACACAGAACAATGCCAGCCGAAGGCACAGGTCTACTGCTGCAACTGTGAGCATCATGTGTTGCTGTTCCCCAGGAGAATAGGATGGACAAGATGACCCAGGAGCCCCTTTATTTGTTTCAGATAATTGGAGTCCTGGTCTCATGTAGCCCAGGCTGGCCACACACTCACAATGCCTCGGTGGCTGGTTTTGAACTCCTGCTCCTCCTGTCTCTCCTAGGATCATAGACATTAGACAGTATGACCAGCTGTCTTAGAATCCCCTTTTATTAGGAGACTCCTTACAGAACAGCCCTGACATCATTTTGCTTTATCAAAATGTAGTTTTGGGGGAGGCCAGGGTAGTAGTGAGGTGTTCATGTTTGAGGCAGTCTGTAGTATAGTCTGGCTTCAAACTCTCTGTGTAACCAGGCCTGGCCTGGAACCTCTGCTCTTGCTTTCTACCTCCCAAAAGCTGGGATTGCAGCCACCCCACCATGCCCAGTAAAAATGCAGTTTCTTTTGCAATTCAACAAGAACTAATAGCACCCTTAAAGACAGGAAGGTGGAAGTCAACTTAATGAACAAACCTTATTGAGAGGAGAGTCAGAAGGAAGGCAGTGACAAAGCTAGAGACTGTGCCAGAAGCCTCAGGCTCCCCAGCTACTTCCTTAGGTAGAGGCTGTAAGTTGGGGGTTGTCTTCCTTCCAGCATCATAGGGAAACCCGACCGAGGCCTCACCAGTCTTTCCAGGCAGGAAGTTCCCTGCCAAAGCAAACACTCCCAATTCTCCCATTGTGCTCAGGCCTGGGGTAGGGGAAAACAAAGATCTCTTTCTCTTTTTCCCCAGCGCTCTGGCTACAGCCAAAGGCGGTGTTTACACAATCTTCCCCGGTGAAGAATTTGTTCCTTTCCTCTCTAGGTTGCAGCTGGAAAAGATTGAGTTCCTCCTTGCTGTTCCTTATTCCTGTGTCTCTGGGCAGAAAAGGTGCCCACTTCTTGACCTTCGCACCCTATGACTCAGGAGTAAACTCCAGGGATAGGACAGGGGAGTTTAACAGCCTATCAGGCTGGGAACGAGAGGAGAGCTCAGAAGCCTAGCTTCTGTCCTAGCTTCTGATTCTTTTCATTCTCTTCCATTTCCTACATCTCAGGCACATTTCTACAAGAGAATCAAATGATCAAACCCCAGGGCAGATTTGGATTATTCTGAAAGGATGATAACAGGTTAGTAGGTAAAGTGCTTTCTAGAACTTTTTCTTTCATCTTCAGTGTATTACTAGCTAGATCTAGCAGGGCAAGTGTCTCTCCCACATCCCCTAAACAAAAGCAAGAAGGGGAAAGAAGAGTGGTAGAGTCTAATTTTAGTGCTGGCAGAGAATCCTAGTGTTAAGTTACTCTTGGTAACTAAGAAACAGCACAGAGAGAGAGAGAGAGAGAGAGAGAGAGAGAGAACTTACAGTCTAGCTTTCCAACAAGTCATTTTAAAACCTAATTTTGTGCTGGGTCTGCAGCTCAATGGTAGAACATATGCTTTAGCCTGGTGATACCTTGGGTTCAACCTCCAGAGCCAAAATTAAAGCAAAGCAAAAAGAAAATCAGATTAAAGCTGTACAATTTCACTTATTCTGTGGCGTCTCAGGAGGCAGACACAACCTCATTTCACAAGGGAAGGAACACAGCACAGAAAGATAACAAAAGCTCATTGAGTAAGTGGAGCCCAGGATTCTGGAGCTTTCAATCCATATTCCACAGGATCAAACTGTTTTCTGAAAGCAGCAGGAGTCTTTTATGGTTTTTGTGGTTCTAGGGATTGAACCTGGGCGGTTCGTGCTGTATAAGCATTCCACCACTAGAGAACATCTCCGGCCCTTGAGTCTTTTGTACTGAGTAAACTTTCCCTGCTGTAAAGTTTTTCCCTGCCTCAAATCCCTATTGACTGTTGCCCTGTTGCTAAGGGAGCCAGGGCTAGATGTTTATTACTCTGCTGCTATGTTTTGGAAACTTGAAGTTACTGCTTCAGGTGTTGGGAGATGTGGATGGAGAAGCCATAGGGAGTGGTGTGGGGAGGGGGTGTGGCATAAGTCTGCTTAACTCAGAAACCATTCCTTCACATTATACAAACACCTCACTCCAGCCAACTTCCCCACCCCCACCTCAGCAAGATGTGCAGAGAGAGTCTTTCTGTAAAAGCAGCTTTGCAGTTCCTGGAAGGCCATAATCCACCATGGTTAAAAATATCTATCACAGGGGCAGAGCTGTGCCAGCTAAACTGAGCGTGCTCAGAACCCCCCAGAAAATAACGACTGTGGTAAAACAGACCCAGGAGCAGGAAAATGTACCTGTTTTCAAGATAGCCACAGGGATGGTAATGTTAAAAAGTCTCCACTGAGAAACTTCAGAAATTGTCCAGATTTCTTTCCCAGTTGTATAATGCAAGGACAGGCATGTACCACCATGCCTGGACAAGTGTTGATCTTAAACACCAAAGAAAAAGGTACCTACTTTACAGGAATTAAAAGCATGCATGCCCTTCTGAGTTAAGTGGCTTTCCTATTCAGCTTTCTTGAGCTACATCAGATCCAGTCAAGTTAGGAGGCAACTTGTTGTCTGGGCTGGGCCTTTTTTCTGGAGGTTCTGAGAAAAGTGAATTTGATTTACCTGTGCTTTCTAGAACTTTTTCTTTCATCTTCAGTGTATTACTAGCTAGATCTAGCAGGGCAGACGTCTCTCTCACATCCCCTAAACAAAAGCAAGAAGGGGAAAGAAGCAGGGTGTCGTTCTCAGCAGACTACTTTCTATTTTTGCAAATGGTCCTCTCTAGCTACGAAGCAAGCAATAGTCCATTATATCCCTTCCTCAAATCTGATTTCCTCTAATGCTGACAGTGTGAGAAAGCTCTGTGCTGTTGATGTGACTGGATGTGGCCCATGCAGCCTCCCAGAACCTAAAGCAGGGGAGTGGGGTCAAGTGCATAATTCTGGGGATTACAGAGGGCTGCAATTTAAAGAGTCATTTGTTTATTTTGAGGTACAGGGAATGAAACAAGAGGCTCTACACACATATATTAGGCAAATATTCTTCTACCTTAGAGCTATATCATCAGGTCTTTTATCTTCTTCTGTTTTTGAAGCAGGGTCATATATGTACCCCAGGCAGCCCTCAAACTCAAGATTCTTCTGCCTCAGCCTCCCAGTGTATGCCACCATGCTTGGCTTATTTCTTTATTATTTTTTTAAAAGATTCAATATTTTATTACTGGACAAGCATCCTAATTTAAGACATGAGCAAATTTCCAGGTTTAAAATGTTGAAATCCATCTGGTAGAACTGATTGATGACAATTCGGTATAAATCCTCAATCTTGCCATTGTGTGAATTCTTACAGACCCAGCTTCGTTCTCCTCCAGTGTCTTCTCTTAGAGTTAGTTGTACCTGATTTTGTTACCAGTTTTCATCCGGATCCATTGAGGAATAGGACGGTTTTGCTTTTGTTTCTTGGCCAGGAATCGCTTGATTCGAAAGTCTTGTGAGAAGACATGGCGAGAAGCAGAATCAGGCGTAACAAGCATGATGGCGGAGGAAAGAAGAAGAGCGGCTTATTTCTTTTTAAATGTTCATTTAAAAGAATTTTGCTTAGGGATGGCAAGATGACTCAGTGGTTAACAGAGTACCTTTGATCCGCAGAACCCATGTAAAACAGCTGGATTTGGGAAGATGGCTCAGGGATAAAAGACACTTTCTGCCAAACTTGATGACCTAAATTCCATTCCTAGGCCCCACATGGTAAGAGAGAACTTGACTCCTTCAAGTTGTCCTTTGATGTCCACATCGATGCTACGGTCTACACCTCCCCCTCAAAAGGAACCGTGTGTAGCAGTGACATGCATCTGTAATCGCAGCACTTCTGCAGCCTGGAAACTCCAGGGCCAGCCAGACTGGAGTGCTTCAGAGCCACAGAAACAAAAGGCATGCTGCCTCCCTCAACAAGGCAGAGGAAGAGAACCGAGTCCACGTGCAAGCCACATCAGCATTGAGTGAACAAGACTCACAGTGAGACAGGTAAAATCTCTGCCTGTCACAGCAGTTAATCAAAAGATGAGGGAAAAAAACGATCCCTGTAGGGAAAAGGAAGCAGCAGGAATGAAGCATCTCTGATTGACTTTAGAGCACTAGGAGAAGCCAAGAAAGTTTTTGCCATTTCTAAAGTGGCCACTTGGTCACAATGTACTAATACCCACAGTGTGATGAAGTAAATGTTTGTGACGGTTTGTATAATGCTCAGCCCAGGAAGTGGCAGGATTAGAAGGTGTTGTCCTGTTGGAGTAGGTGTGTCACTGTGGGTGTGGGTTATAAGACCTTTATCCTAGTTGCCTGGAGGTCAACTAGCAGCCTTCAGATGTTGGAACACTCAGCTCCTGCACCATGCTTGTCTGGATGCTGCCATGTTCCCAACTTGATGATAATGGACCGAATCTCTGAACCTGTAATCCAGCCCCAATTAAATGTCCTTACAAGACTTACATTGGTCATGGTGTCTGGTCACAGCCATAAAACCATAAGACAATATTTAAAAAAAAAATAATTTTTTGTTGTTGTTTGGTTTTTGAGACAGGGTTTCTCTTTGTAGCCCTGGCTATGCTGGAACTTGCGCTGTAGACAAGGCTGGCCTTGGATTCACAGATCTGCCTGCCTTTGCCACCACTGCCCGAAAAATAAGTAAACTTTGAGGTATACCCGGGGACTCACAGATCTTCTCAGGCTTTAGTTTTTCCTTACCTCATGGTGAGAATACCAGATTGAACAGTTGTGTGCTCAGAACCGACTGGGGAAAAGCAAGGTATTTTGAGATATGGCTCAATACAAAGTTTTACTGCTCAAAACCAGGACTACAGTGATATCCCCTAATTGCTACTGTTCTTCCCTCTTGCAGAATTAAGTAAAATGTTCCTTTCTCCCAGCTCCCTGATCGAAGGTCACACACAGCTGCCCTGACTTCCTAGATACCAACTCAAGCTAAATCACAAGTGTTGCTCCTGGTGATGCCTTGAGAAAGCCATCCTGAGAGAGGCTGGGTCAGGCTCCCCTCACTGCTTTGAGACAGGGTGCCCTTGAGAAAGCCATCCTGAGAGAGGCTGGGTCAGGCTCCCCCCCACTGCTTTGAGACAGGGTGCCCTTGAGAAAGCCATCCTGAGAGAGGCTGGTCAGGCTCCCCTCACTGCTTTGAGACAGGGTGCCCTTGAGAAAGCCATCCTGAGAGAGGCTGGTCAGGCTCCCCCTCACTGCTTTGAGACAGGGTTTCTCTATGTAGCCCTGACTCTCCTAGAACTCACTCCATAAACCAGGTTGGCC
>LR750241.1:127982-366956 GCA_902729485.2 Mus minutoides
TTGTCTTCTCTCTGTCAAACCCTGAGCCAAGCACTTTCCCCAGACTTCTTGGGGAGGTACAGGAAAAGGAACATACAGGGCAGACGAGACACGAAAGAACCATGGGAGGTGGAAATAGAGACAGCTGCTTCACATGGCGAAGAGGATGAGAAAGGCCACCATTAGGCAAAAGAGCCCCATGGCCTCTGAGAGGGCAAAGCCCAGAATCGCGTAGGAGAAGAGTTGTTGCTTCAGTGAAGGGTTCCTGGGAAAGAGGAGAGAAGATTGAATTTCTAGTCCACACAAGGAAAAGGCCAAATGCCTAAGGTGGACTTCTACAGAGTCCTCTTCAAGCTTATTTATAAGAAGATCCATCTAGGGATATCCCATTGTACCCAAACTCTAGCACTAAGGTTTCAACAGGGGGTAAAACACGGTAGAGACGACAATCTTAGATGGTGTTGACAGCCTATGTGCAAACATCACCTTCCCCAGTGGATCTCTTTCACCATAGTAACTTAGAACTACAGGCCTGGATACATTCAGGGTCAGAACAGAATGGAGAATACGCAAATGGCTGGCTCTTTCTCAAGAAGCAGAACCCTATAACAGGACACAGAAGCAAAACTGCAGTTGGGTTGCAGCTCACACCCTGTATATACCAGGACGCTATGGGAATAACACTGTTCCAGAAAGCAGGAGAGGTAAAAGGCTAACTTTCTTCAGTCATCTGAAAATAGTCAAGTTTTTTTTTTTTTTTTTTTTTTTTAATGATTTTTTTGTTTGTTTTTGTTTGGTTTTTTTAAGACAGAGTTTCTCTGTGTAGCTCTGGCTGTCCTGGAACTCACTTTGTAGACCAGGCTAGCCTCGAACTCAGAAATCAGCCTGCCTCTGCCTCCCAAGTGCTGGGATTAAAGGCGTGCGCCACCATGCCCGGCTATGATTTTGGTTTTTGATACAAGGTTTCTAATACTGCAATTAAAGGTGTGTGTCACCACAGCTTTGATTTTGGGCTTTAAGATGCTGAATAGTACTTATGGTATATTTATAATATGAATCCAAATGGCATAACTGTGTGCTTAACTTTACAAGTCAATAGATAATTTTCATTTTCCTTACCCTGGTATCTACATAAGTCTTATGGGTAAGGTAAATCAACACAAACTCTTAGAACAATTGTGTACACAAAAGTAATCAGGCTTCTTGTTTAATGCAAATTCTGAAAAAAAATAACCCTATTTCCCCAGACATTAAGATATCTCTCTGGTCCCTAGAGGATTAATTTAGCTCTTCAGTGACTTGTCCAGAGGTGGCAGAGACTAAATAGTCCCAGGTGCCCAGGGCCAGCAGGGCTGGCAGCAGAGGCAGCTGTCCCAGGAGCAAGGGGACTCCCCAAGTTGAGGAAAACAGCAGTAAGGCTATGGCACAGACTGGCTGGAGCCCAGGGATGGAGGCCTTCTTTGTAAGGGCTAGAGTTTTCACTTGGGGCTTTGGGACCACAGAGTCTATTGTCCTGACATTTATTCTAGAGTGTAAACATGAATTGCATATGATGAAGCACACTGACACATCGAGCCAGCACTGTAGACTCTGTTGCTTCCTTGTAAGAACATGGAAAACCTGGGCTGGTGAGATGGCTCAGCGGGTAAGAGCACCCGACTGCTCTTCTGAAGGTGATAAGTTCAAATCCCAGCAACCACATGGTGGCTCACAACCATCCGTAACGAGATCTGGCTCCCTCTTCTGGAGTGTCTGGGGACAGCTACAGTGTACTTACATATAATAAAATAAAATAAATCTTTAAAAAAAAAAAAAACATGGAAAACCTCTTCTTGCTACTTTTAAAAATACTTTTAAAGGATGTAAAAAACTAGGTGGTCATCCAGGCACTAGGGGAGCAGGCGTCTGAGGCAGCCAGGGCCATACAGTTTAACTCAACCATAGAAAACCAGGCAGTGGTCCTCAGACTTAGACTGTCAGTCCCTACTCCATACTACAGCCGTGCAACACAACTCTGGCAATGTGCATGTGCTGTATATGTACTGTTAACTAAGGGTGTCTCCAGCTCCTAAGCACTTGGAATTGCAGGAAAGAGAAACTGAAAACCCCAATTTTATGTGAGACAGGGTCTCATATAAACTAGGCTGGGCTGAACTCACCATGTAGCCCAGGCTAACCCAGAGCTGCTGATCATTCTGCCTCTCTCACACAACTGTTGGCATTACAGGCCTGTATTATCATACTTAGCATAGTCTTCATAGTAGTCTTCATATTTAAAAAAAATTAAAGCAAGGTGTGGCTATACATGCCCTTAATGCCAACATTCAGACAAGCAGGGCTCTGTGAGTTCTATGCCAACTACGGCAACATAATGAGGAAACAAAAATTAATATGTATGCATTTAGGTATGGGTGTATATGCATGTGTGTATTCACATGTGTGTGAACACATGCATATGGAGGCAAAAGTTGGTTTACTCTTATCTCAAACACAATCCAGAAATTTAGATAAAAAGTAACAACACTGAGTTAGTGGCCTCTGCACAGGACAGTGACGCTCTAGTCCCAGCCTTTGGAACACTCAACAGAGCCAACAGAGGGCCTAGGTATCCTTACCTGGCATAGCCAATGATGAGACTCCCAAAAACAGTCCCAATCCCTGCCCCAGAGCCAGCCACCCCAACTGTCGCAGCCCCAGCTCCAATGAACTTGGCAGCTGTGTCGATGTCCCTTGAAATGGCGCTGGTTTGGAAACTGCGGCTAGGGATAAGTGAGGTCAGAGGCCGCCGGACCACCAAGCTGCTAAGGCTCTGTGACAAAGAGGCAGACAGAAGGCAGGGATTTTGTTATCATTTCAGTGTTTTGCTTTGGAAACATTGTACTATTTCAAACTGCTAGGCTAGCTGTCAAATCTGATGTTCCTCCCTCCCTCAATGGAAAAATCATTTAGTTCCCTGAAAACCTCCCTAAAATGCTGGCAAGATAACTTTTTTTTTTTTTAATCTTTTTTTTTTTTAAAGATTTATTTTATTTATTATATTTAAGTACACTGTAGCTGTCTTTAGACACTCCAGAAGAGGGCGCCAGATCTCGTTACGGATGGTTGTGAGCCACCATGTGGATGCTGGGATTTGAACTTATCACCTTCGGAAGAGCAGTCGGGTGCTCTTACCCGCTGAGCCATCTCACCAGCCCCACAAGATAACTTTTTAATGTAGGAAGAAGGGTTCAAATGCCTCCATGACTCAGTATGGTCTACAAGTGTTATGAGACACAAGCCTGTTCTTGACCCCCAACACCTGGTCAGCAGACCAGGCCTAATAATGGGAGCTGACAGAGGTCCACCAAAGCAGGAACTACCAGAGGCAATTGCCAACACACAAAGTATTCACTGCCTTCCATTTCTACCTAGAGCCAAAGGCCTGATCCTTCCTGAATGCCAGTCTGTGGTGATTGTCCTCAGCACTCCCCCTGCTGGTCCAGGAAGGCAACCCTCTTTACCCCTCCCCACCAAACCACAGCCCCAACTCCACCTTAAGGTACCTCATCTGTTGGCATCTGTGGTCGATTCAACTCCACTACAGACAGGGGACGACTCAGCAGCTGAGAGGTGCTCCTGATCTAGTGGAATGACAAGGGCAGGGAGGTCAGGAAGGCTATGGAGGTGACTTTCACCATTGCACCCAGTAGGATTTTCTCTGACGCTCCTTCCATGCCTTCAATTTACTCAGAACCTTGAGTCAGTCTTTCTATTTGTTTGAGACAGGCAGGCACCTTTAATCTAGACTCAGGAAGCAGAGGAAGGCAGATCTCTACAAGTTCCAGGCTAGCCAGGGCTACATAGAGAGACCCTGTCTCAAAACAAAAACAACAACAACTGGACTGGATTAGATGCCTTAGAGGTTAAGAGCATTAGTAGAGACTCAGCTTCAATTTCCAACACCCACCTGGTATCTCACACTCACCCATAACTGCAGGAGATCCAGCACTCTTCTTGCATACCATATCATACTAGGCACACATATCATATATGTAAGCAAAACACTCATACACATGAAACAATTTTCTACAAAACAACAGAAAAATCTTTAAAAACAAAAAAAAAAATCCTAAAAGACACAGAAATCTTGTTATGTTGTCCAGGCTGACCTTGAAGCCCCAGACTACGCAATCCTCCTACTTTAGTGTCCCTGGTACTGGGACTTCACACATGCAGCGTGTCAAATTATTCCTTGTATCAACAAATTCTGAATTCAGGGTCATTGTCTTGCTTTTCAGGTTTTGCTTTAAGGAAAGAAAGTGTTTTTCCTTGTAAGAGCCATAGAAGGCCACTTCTGTATTACTCTTTTACCCTTTTTGAGAAGCAGAAGAAATCTAAGCCCCAGAAGTATCTGCTTCATTCAACAAGGGATACATTTACCGGTAATAGTTGGCTCATAAGAAAGCCAAGGATTGGGCTGGTGAGATGGCTCAGCGGGTAAGAGCACCCGACTGCTCTTCCGAAGGTGATAAGTTCAAATCCCAGCATCCACATGGTGGCTCACAACCATTCGTAACGAGATCTGGCGCCCTCTTCTGGAGTGTCTGAAGACAGCTACAGTGTACTTAAATATAATAAATAAAATAAATCTAAAAAAAAAAAAAAAAAAAAGAAAGCCAAGGATTAGGGTGTTCTCCCCTTAATATATGTATCCTCCTCTGGAAAATGGATGTAAAGAACCATGTTCAAACCTCACTTCATCCTGACAGCCCTTTTTCGTCAGCTCCAAGACTGTATCTCTAATCTACATGGTAGACAACAGAGACAGAATTACGATGCTTACATACCTCTTTTTTTTTTTTTTTGGTTTTTCGAGACAGAGTTTCTCTGTATAGCCCTGGCTGTCCTGAAACTCACTTTGTAGACCAGGCTGGCCTCGAACCCAGAAATCCGCCTGCCTCTGCCTCCCAAGTGCTGGGATTAAAGGTGTGCGCCACCACGCCCGGCTACATACCTCTTCTTGACAGGATCTCATAGTAGGCCATGCTGATCTTAAATCTGTACTAACCAACCTTCCTGCGTCATCCTCCCAAGTCCTAGCTCACACACAAGCCACTATGTCTGGCTTCTTCTTTTTTGTGCTAGGGACGGAACCCTGGGCTTTGTACATGCTAGGCAGGCACTCTCCACTGGACTGTATCTTTATCCCTTCGGTGGTAACTTCCTCTTGTGTTTATTAGTGTTTTGCCTACATGTATGTATGCGCACCTTGTGAGTGCCTGGTGCTCACAATGATAAGAAGATGATACTGGATGCCCTGGAACTGGAATTACAATGATTATGAATGGCCATTTGGATGCCAGGAACCAAAGCCAAGTTGTCTTCAAGGTTAACCATGCTCTTTACTGTTGAGCCATCTCTCCAAACCCAAATGTTAACTTTCTATCAGGTATGCAGTATAAGGGCTAAGTTACTTAATGATTTTCAGCCTATTTCTGCACCTGTCAAATGGGGACAATCTTAGGGTTCTGAGGAGTAAATGGTGAACAGCGTGAGGCATGAAGTGAGTGCTTAGTAGCTGGTACCTCCCAACAGCAGCACACCCTTTAACTTACCAAGAGCCCCCACTATCTTATTAGTTTTATATTTCTAACCTCCTGCTGCTTCAGAGCCTAACCCTTTTCCAGGCAAAAGGCCTTCTCTTTCACTGCAGGTACAGGCACCTTAGGGAAGCTATGAAGGTAGCCCTGAACACTTGTACATGATAATGACATGTCCCTATACTACAAGTTTGGACATCTCTGGCATTCTCCTATATGAAGAAACAAGGCGTCCTTTAAAGTCCTTCCAGAAAATGTACTCACCAGGGAGCGGGTAGAGACGAACTTGGAGCAGGCGTACATTTTCAGGGGTGAGGGGCCAAGGCAGGAGGGCTGGAAATAAGCAGCAGCATTGTAAACACCTTGCTTTGCTACTTAAACTTCATCCTCACACCTGAGAAGGACTGCTAGGAAGCTTAATTAGCTCAGAGAGCCAAAATGACACCAGAATCCTGAAATCAAATGACTTTCATGGCCTGGACAAGTAAGTCACTTGCTCTTTGCTTAAAGAACCATCACCACTTTCACAGTCCCATGATTTGGGATTGTCGAGGTAATTTCCCCAGTATCACTTGCTTAAGTTCTTTTCCTTCTTCTAGGTTCAAAAGCATCCCCTCCCTGGTCTCAGTGTCTGGGCCTAGAAGCAGTCAGTGTACAGTGTACAGTGTACAGGCTCCAACCACCTGTAACCCCAGTACTCAGGAGGCAAGGGCAAAATTGCAGAAAGTTCCAGGCCCAGCCTGAGCTACAGAGTAAGACCTTGTTTCAAGACAGAAAGAACTAGTATTCATTTTTATTGGGTAGAGTCTGGGGACTGTTAGGGCTAGAGCCCCAGACCTGAAGCACACTGGCCTAGTGCTGGCTGTATCTTCATCCCTACAGAATCCCTAAACTTCTGGGAGAGTTCTCAGAAAACTAAGTCACTGGAAGTTTTCCAACTATCTTTTTAGCATCTCACTCCTTAAAATACTGATTTCTACTTTAACAAGATACAGCCAATCAATGAGGGAAACCCTGGCATTAATCTAATAAGCATCAACTATAAAATTTTACCACTCCATTAAGGGGTATTAAGTTTTGTGTTCTCAAGATCCAAAGGAAGAATATGTAAGTTACAAGTTTAGGACAGTGTTTTCCCCAAGTGAAGCAAGAGCCCACTTGAATCAGAATTATCTGAGGGATATTATATATATTAAAAGTGAATGTCACTGGGCTAGCAGCATGGCTCAGAGGGTAAAACCATGTGCCCTATTAATTGATAAAACAAGTTTGATTCTTGGAGCACATAGTGGAAGAACAACTTTCAAGAGCTTTCTTCTGATCTTCACAGGCACATGTGCACCTGCACATTCACATACAATAAAATAATTTAGGACATTTTTAGATTTGTATGTTTGTTTTGTCTGAATGCATGTGTGAATATATACCACATGCACACCTAGTGCCCAAGAAGGAAGGTCAGAGCTGGCACTGAACTCCCTGGAACTGGAGTTACAGATGGTTATGAACCATCACACCAGTGCTGGAACCAAACTTGGGGCCTCTGGAATAACTGCAGTTGCTCTTAACTTCTGAGCCATCTCTCCAGCCCCTAAAAACAAGATCTCTGGGGCTGGTGAGATGGCTCAGCGGGTAAGAGCACCCGACTGCTCTTCCGAAGGTGATAAGTTCAAATCCCAGCAACCACATGGTGGCTCACAACCATCCGTAACGAGATCTGGCTCCCTCTTCTGGAGTGTCTGAGGACAGCTACAGTGTACTTACATATAATAAAATAAATCTTAAAAAAAACAAAAAACAAACAAGATCTCTGGTGCCAATATTTTAAATAAGTTTTCAAATCATTTTATTTTTAAGGTATACAATGGTATGGCCTCAATAACACTAATAAGTTGTCAGTGGGAGAGAAAAGACTGTAACTCTGTAATTTCACTCAGAGGCCACACTGGTGGTAGAACCTAGGACCTTAGTGCAATCTAGGTAACGTGTTCCTCCACCAAGCTACGTCTCCTGCTTTTTCTCTCTGAAGTTTGAATAGTCCATAAACTAAGATACTCAAAGTATAGGCCTGTTAAACACTACTCCCTTAAGCACACTGGACGCAACCTGTCCAAGGCAGATATGCTACTTGTAAATCCTGAATTTTACTTTTAGATCAATGTTTGTCTTCAGATTTTCTCTAAAACTTTACTTTTTGCTGGATATGGTGGAACAACCTATCATCCCAGCACTCAGAAGGCAGAGAGGCAGACAGAGCTCTGTGAATTCTTGGCCACACAGTGAGACCCTGTAACAAACAAACTCCTCCCTTTTGTCTTTATGCAACCTAAACCCAGATTTGCTGCCCACCTATTCAGGTTCAAGTGAGTCAAAACCCAGTACTTCTTTAAAACTTTTGGAATAGAGGCTTGAGCTGGGGTGATGGCTTAGATGATGGTGTCTGCCACACCCCATGCACTAGGTACCTATGGAAGTTGACTGGCTTCTAATCAGAGTCGATGAACTTCAGGTCAGTAAGACATCCTGTCTCAAAAAGTGAGGGTGGAGTGGAAATGCCCCCCCCCATTAACTTCTCAGCATGCATGCATACATGTCTCCATACACATGAATAAAGGGAGGTCTGAAGTTAGGCATGGCGGTGTGTGCAAGGAAGTATCCTAGCACTGAGGAGGCTGATGCAGAAGGATCATAAATTTGAGGTAAACGTGGGATATTTACAGAGTCTTCAAGAAGCCAAAATAAAATGGAAGATGGTTTTCCAAAAATAAGTTTTAACATGGTAATTTATAAAAAACGTAGTTCTGGCAATACTCTAGTTACTGCCCAGCCCACTGCTAGCTTGCAGAGAACTTAGTACACTATTCTTATTAAAAAAAAAAAGTACTAGGGAGATTAAATTTAATAGTTTACGAATTAACATATGGAATAGTATAATCTGTTGCTGGCGTGTAATAAACCCAAGCGTATCATTCAGAGAGCACTTCCAGTGGTCACCTATTATGGGCAAGCCCACACCAGAGCAATGAAACCTCCACAATCAGAATTCCCCACTTAACCATTCCGTTCCTTAAACCTTCCCACTAGCTGGCAGGTATAAATTCCAAAGCTCGGATTGCTCCCATCTTCTGGGCTTGCTGCCTAACAGAAACCTCCATTTCCACCATTTAAGAATTTATTTCCAACTTCATTAGCATGTCAGGGTCTTCATTTGAGGCAACCACAGTTTCTAAGGGAACAGGCCTCCTGCCACCTGTGCACGGGCCGGTTAGCCTGTTCTGTTACTCTCTACCACGTTCCGTTTATTTCAAACTGAAGGATGCTGACTGGGGAGATGGTGGCTTTGGACGGTGAACTAACTTGACTGCGCCAGAGGTCCTGAGGGTCAAAGTCTGCAAGCTTCAAAAAAATAAAATAAAATAAAATAATAAAGGCTACTTTGATTCAGGATGACAAGGGGAGGCAAAGATAGGAGGGGAGAATCTGGGGTCATGACAATGGTGAAAGGCGTGTCGGTTAGTGGAGAGCACCCATAAAGCCTTGGTTCACGCCCGGAGAGAACACGCACTCCAGCATCTGCCTTTCGCCGGCTACAGAGCCCCCAACCCCCGTGAGACACCCAAGATGGCGCCAGGCCCGCGCGGTTAGAGGTCATCGGCACGAGGAAGGGATAGCCCTCCGCGCGGGGATGCCGGCAGCCGCGAGGGCTCGGGGACCCGCGTGGGAGCTAGCAAGGTCAGGGCGGCCACGCGTCCTCGCAAGGGGGACTGCTGCGCGCGCCTGCGCGGCACGAAGAGGACGCGAGGCCTCAAGGCCTTACCTGCTCCCAGGGCAGAGAAGACAGAGGGGTGGGGGCGCGGGAAGGGTGAGGGAAGGCTCTGCGCATGCGCGGCCAGAGCCAACGAGTCGCTTCCCCCCCCCCCTCGGATAGAGTGGACACAAGCTAGAGGATCGGCCGGGACTCCACAGCTCCCTCTGCCAGGTTGGTGGTGTCTTGGGGGGACAAGCACTCCACCTGGCGTCCAACAGGAGAAACTGCAAAAGGAGCCCACCGTGCGCGGAAAAGCCAACTCTTGCACAGAAGGCTAATCTGTAACGTAGTGGAAGTGTGGACTGCAGAGCATTTTGGAGTCTTGGACTCGAGTCCCCTTTCCGAGCATGCGCAAAGTTAAAAACAAACAAACAAACAAACAAAAAACCCTACCCAGTTTACTCGGAAATTGCTTATAGCATACAGCAGGGATTGGGGTTCAGTGCCTAAAATGTAGCAGGGGGAAATAAAATCACAGAACTCTTGGCTTCTTGTCACCCTCAGAGCCTGGCAACATTGGGTGGGAGATGAGAACTGGCCCAATGCTATTAGCAAAATGCTACGGCAGTTTCTGCTTTAACTTTCCCCCCCCCCCCTATCTCTTAGATGAGCAGAGCATGAAAAAAACCCAGCATCTTCGAGTCAGAAGACTGGGGGGTAGGGGGTAAACAAGGCCTAAATCTCCCTTTTGTGAATCCTGGGATCAAGCAGGGATAACCGCACCTATGGCCTGCAGTAGGGGTGCGAGGTCACCCCAGGCGACCAGTTTACCTATGTCGGGCTTGCTGGGGGGCGAGCTGGAATAAGTAGTCGCCTGCGAGGTGCTCTCCCCAAGCCCCTTCTTTTCTTCACTGCCCTTTCGCCCGTCCCTCCCCCGGTGGCGGTGGGCGGGGGCTTTCCAGCGCTAGCCTAGGAGCAGGCCTTTGTGTGCACGCAGGAACGGACGAGCCTAGAAGACGGCTGCAAGGCCGACCCAGCCCCGAAGCCCGGCTGTCCGGCTAGGGTGCTTGGACGCAGCGCGAGAAAGACGGGAAGAGCTCACCAAACCCCCATAAAAAATAAATAAATAAAAAGGAAGCCGCGGCTGTAAATAAAGGCAAATCCGCCACCCTCTGAGGGGCCGTTTGTCCTTCCCTCCTTGGCCCCGTCCTTCTCGCCACCCCCTCCCGGCCCCCGGCCCCGCGGCGCCCCGGCCCAGAGCTCCTCCATTTAATCGGATTTGGGAGAAGGGGAGGATAAATCACGGCAGCAGCTTTACGGTCCCGGAGGAGAGGCGAGCCGCAGCCAGGCACACCCCGGCCGGCGATAAAAACCGCCGCTGAAAGCCCACGGAGCAATTTCCCGGGACCCCGAGCGACGCCATTACAGGAATGTAATTTTGCCCGGATGAGGCCCCGAGTTTAATTATCCTCGCGGAGGAATTTCAATGCGGCCAATCCATCTTGCAGGCGGGCGGCAGAGGGATTTATATGGGCCCGTTATTTCACACCGATCCTCCATCTGCATTTTTATGGCCCTGAGCTTCTGAAAGGGAGGGAAAGTGTGAGGAGAAATGGAAGAAGAGGGTGGAGGACTCCCCACCTTTCCTAAACCTTGGATTTCAGCTGGATTAGGATTCTCGCAGGTTCTCCTGAGGTCCCCAAATCTCCCTTCAGTGCCAGTTGTTGACCTGGGCAGGGGCAGGACCGGGATCTTTAGGAAGCAACAGGTATTTTCCAAGTGCTAAGCAGTGTGAGATGCTGTGTGAGAAGAGGCAAACCCGCCACCCTCTGAGGGGCCCAGGCTAGCAAGGGCTTAGGAGTTGATCCCTTCAGGTTCCCTGAACACCCCGCCCCACCAAAAACTGAATTCTTTTTAGCTCTTAGTTTCATACCCTAAGAGGCACAATCTATAGTTCTTAGGAGCCGCCGCCACCAAATGGTGTTGCAGCTGTTTGTTGCGACAATTTAGAGATCTCGTATATCGCTAGCAAAATCCCGGAGGAGGATGAATCAGAGAAAGGGCCTGTGAGGAGCTAACCCTGGCTTCTCCTAAAAGTTACTGCAGAGTCAGATAATTCCCTACCCCGAGTGGTAGGATTTAGTTAGACAAACCTGAGTTCCCAAATCACGTGTGACCTTGGGCAAGTTATTTAACCCTTTTCAATCATTTTTCCTCTCCTTTTAAAATTGGGTATAATAATAGCGCTTACCCTGCAGTCTATATTGAGATAATAATGTACATGAAGCTTTTAGCCAAGGGCTTGGTACTCAGTAAAAGTTCAATAATCGCCATAATCATTATCGTTAGTATTATAGTTAGGATCACTGCAATTTAATTCTGTCATGCTCCCGTGAGACTGTTTATTGTAAGGGTCCTTGCACGGTTATCTCCTGAAAGAGATTTAAATATTACAAAACTTTTTCAATCACATAAATCATGCAAAACCAGTTAGTTGACATAATGATGGGTAATCTGTGAAGCTGAAAATCCTGAGGGCCTCTGCAACAAGGTTTAAAGCAGGAAATTAGATAATAAGAGAGCAGGGACATGCCAAAAAGAACTGGATTGAGGCACGTGAGGGAGTGGGGTCTAGGGATATTCTTAACCCAGGGCTTGGGAAGGGTCGTTCTCTCAACAGCTAGGGAACCTGCGGTCCAGGGAGGAAAGGGTGTGGAGCGAGAACCATCCCTTCCAATCAGTCCCGGTCTCTTCCGGACCAGGCCATGTAACAAGGTTGGCCTGATTGGCCAGTTTTCCTAATGACTTCTAGTGGCAGATTCTAACTGGTTAGCAGCCTCCCTGCAGTAGAGTGACGGAGAAATGAGATTGATCTTTCCTTTCCTCCGATTGGTTAACAACCCTCAGGGGAACAGAGACCCCTTTTAATTGACCGGTTGATTAGGCGGAGGTTTGGCATCCCACCTATCGAAATTCCACGAGTTCTTTTCCTCAAAGGTCACTAAGAAAGAATCTTGATTGTCTTGAATATATTTGCCTTTGGCAGGGAGACAGAGTAGTTAAGAGAAGAAAAATCAAAATCATACATGCACAGCTAGCTCTGTTTAATATGAAACCTCAGACAGGAGATTCACAGGAAGAAACATAAAAGGGACCGAAGGTATAAAAGATGCCAAGTGATGAAATGGAGAAAAGGAAAATGTTGTTCAAAGGATACAAAGTTTCAGTTTGAAGAAAGACGTTTTAGTAACACCGTTTACTTGGCAGTTAACTACATTTAATGTGTTGGATATTTCAAGGCTGCTGAAATAAATTTTAAGGTTTTCTCTCACATATACAAATAAATTGACTGGATAACGTGTATGTTAATCAGCTACATAGAGTCTTTCTATAATGAATATGTAGATCAAAACATCGCATTATGCCCATGAATATACACTTTTTTTGTTTGTTTTGAGCCAGAGTCTCTCTACTCAGCCCTGGCACTCATTATGTAAATCAGACTGCCCTCAAACACCTGTCTCTGCCTTCTGAGTACTGGGATTCGAGAACCATGTGCTACCACACCCTGCTCAATAAGCACAATTATTATTTGTCAGTTAAAAATATTTCCAGAGAGCCAGGTGTGATGTATCTTTAATCCCAGTACTTGGGAGGCAAAGCTCTTTGATTTTTAAGGCTAACCTGGTCTACAAAGTAAGTTCTAGGACAGCCAGATCTAAATAGAGAGACCCTGTCTCAAAAAACAATATACACACACACATACATATACATATAGATATGTGTATATGTATGTGTGTGTGTATAAAGGGTTGCACAGTTTATTTCTTATTCTGATGATGTAAAAGCAAGCTATGTAATTTTGCTAGAGGCAGTGAGCACAGAATGAACTCCTGGCTTGGATGAAGGAGCTCAGGAACCCAGTTCCAGCTCTACTACTACTGAGCTGAGTGACTGCTACTGAGCTGAGTGACTACTACTGAGCTGAGTGACTGCTACTGAGCTGAGTGACTACTGAGTTACTCCATCTCTCAACACTCTATTTTCCAAGTTTGAAAGAATTTACAGAAGGGAGAACCTATCCAGTGTTGACTCTTTCTTGGTCTTGAACTCCTTTCTTACTTGCTTTTTGATGCTGGGGATTGAACCCAGGACCTCCAGCAGACTAAGCTGTATATCTCTAGCAATGAGATATACCTCAAGGCTATAAGCTGTATATCTCTAGCACTGAGATATACCTCAAGGCCATTTGTGATAGTTAATGTCAACCTCCTGGTTCTACTCCTGGGGCTGAGATGGATACCGGTCTCTGACTTACCGCTTTCCTCTTGGCTTGTTAAATTAGTTTCCCAGGTAGCAGGACACAAGGTACGAGTGAACTTCTTTACAAGAAAGGACCATTGATACTTCAGCTTCTGAGGAGGTGGGGATCAGTGGGATGTTTAATGTCACAAATTAGGTTCTCAAAAGTATTTACACAGCAGAGAACTGAGGATGAGAGGCAGGCAGGAGGAGTCATCCTGGGCTGCATAGGAAGAACAAATCACAAAAAAGGGATTTTTTTTTTTTTTTTCTGAGACAGTTTTTCTCAAGGTCACATAATGAGTCAGTAATATCCTCAAATTTGACTTTGCCTGTAATCCCAACAAGAGAACTGGCCTAAATTCACTATGTAGACAAAGCTAGTATTTTTTTTTTTTTTTTTTTTTGGTTTTTCGAGACAAAGCTAGTCTTGAAGGCACAGAGATCTGCCTATCTCTGCCTCCTGAGAGCTTGTTTGTTGAGACAGGGTTTTGCTGGCTGGCCTGGAACTATTTTTTTGTTTTGTTTTGTGAGACAGGGTTTCTCTGTGTAGCCCTGGCTGTCCTGGAACTCACTCTGTAGACCAGGCTGGCTTCGAACTCAGAAATCCACCTGCCTCTGCCTCCCAAGTGCTGGGATTAAAGGCGTGCGCCACCACGCCCAGCTGGCCTGAAACTATTATGTAGACCAGTTGGTCTTATGATTGTACTTCCTGCTTCTGCCTCCTGAGTGACAGGATGACAGGCATGTCCTGTCATGTCCAGAACCCCACCCCCTATTTCTAAATTAAACTAATTTTTATACAGTAAAAATAAATAAATAAATAAATAAAAACCATTTACTAGACCAGAATTTAAGAGCTTTTGAATTTGTATTAAGAATTTGTACATTGGGGGCTGGAGAGGTGGTTCAGCAGTTGAGAGCACTAACTGCTGTTCTAGAGGATCTGGGTTCCAGTCCCAGCACCCACATGGCAGCTCACAACTGTGTAGCTCCAGGTCCAGGGGATCCAACACCCTCACACAGACGTGAATGCAGGCAAAACCACCAATGCACATAAAATAAAATAAAATTAATTAATTAAAAAAAATTGTAGCCGGGCGTGGTGGCGCACGCCTTTAATCCCAGCACTCAGGAGGCAGAGGCAGGAGGATTTCTGAGTTTGAGGCCAGCCTGGTCTACAGAGTGAGTTCCAGGACAGCCAGGACAACACAGAGAAACCCTGTCTCGAAAAACCAAAAAAAAAAAAAAAAATTGTACATATCCTACTTATTTATTTAGACACTATGACTTAGTCCTTATTATCTAAAAATGTTGAAGGAGAGAGCAGCTGGAGAGGTGGCTAATGTTAAGAGTACCTCCAGATAACCTAGGTTTATTATCTAGCACCCACATGGCAGCTAATAAACAGTTCATAATGCTAGCTGCATAGGGTCCATCGCCCTCTTCTGCCCTCTGTAAGCACTGCATGCATAAAGTGCACAAACATACAAGCAGGCAAAACACCTAAACTCGTAAAAATAAAGTCTTAAAGAGAAAGAAAGGAAGAGAGAGAGAAACGAAGGAAGGGAGGGAGGAAGAAAAGAGAGAAAGAAGAAAAACAAAATCAACAAATGTTTCTCAGGTTGAGGAAGACACAGAAAAATTGGAAAACAAACATAATTACACTGTGAAGAACTGAAGACTACAAGCTAGACATCTCTGTCTTAGTCAGAGTTTATATTCCTGCACAAAATTTCATGACCAAGAAGCAAGTTGGGAAGAAAAGGGTTTATTCAGCGTTTACTTCTACATTGTTGTTAATCACCAAAGAAAGTCAGGACAGGAATCACACAGGGGAGAAATCTGGAGGCAGGAGCTGATGCAGAGGCCATGGAGGAGTGCTGCTTACTGGCTTGCTTCCTCTGGCTTGCTCAGCTTGCTTTCTTATAGAACCCAGGACTACCAGCCCAGGGATGGCTCCACCCACAATGGGCCCTCCCCCCATTGATCACTAATTGAGAAAATGCTTTAGAGCTGGAAATCATGGAGGCATTTCCTCAAGGGAGGCTCCCTTCTCTGTGATAACTCCAGCTTGTGTCAAGTTGACACAAAGAACCAGCCAGAACAGCATCTGAAGTTTAATTTTTCATTTGTTTTCAGTTTTGAGACAGGGTCTCAATGTGTGACTCTGGCTTGGAACTCTATTTGTAGATTAGGCTGGTCTTGAACTCACATCTGCCTGCCTTTGCTGGAGTGCTAGGATTAAAGGCAAGCACCACTATGCTGGGTTCCTGAACTCTAGTCCCCACTGCAACTGCCCTTTTTGAGACAGGGTCTCTTGTGGCTGAGGCTGGCCTTGAACTTCTGATACTCCTGTTTCACATCCCAAGTGCTTAGGATTTACAAGCAAAACCTAATTTGAGGATGTTACTAATTTATTATGTGACTCCGAGGAAAACAAATCTCTGTACCTCAGTGTCCTCATTTGTAAAATGCAGAAAACTAGCTCATTTTCATCCTCATGTGTGTATTGTAGAGCTTAGGTCTGGTTGTTCTTGCTTTCCCTTGTCCCCTGTGATGACAATAAATGATTAGCTGACATTTATTGAATGTTTATTTATTTATTTATTGACATTTATTGAATACTTTGCAAGGTATGGTACCATATATTGTGCATGGGTATTTTTTTTAAAAAAGAAAGTGTTCCAGGTGTGGTGGCACACACCTTTCATCCCAGCACTGGGGAGGCAGATGCAGGCAGATCTCTGAGTTCAAAGTCAGCCTGGTTTGCAGAGAGAGAGAGAGTTCTAGGACAGCCAGAGCTAACCAGCCAGAGAAACTCTGTCTTGGAAAAAGAAGAAGAAAGAAGAGAAGAAAGAAAGGAATGAAGAAATAATATGTAGTGCCTTGTTTTTTTGAATTTATAATCAGTAAGAATCACTCACACACAAGTATAATATGCATCGGATATGCATATTATATGCACAGTGAGATCCTTTCTCAAAACCAAAACAAAAGATTAGACTTCAGATGTATAGCATATGTATATTAAGTAAAAGTCTATATGGATAATAAAGTTGAGAAAGTAGAATGAATTCTAGCCAAGATAACTAAATGAAAATCATGATTAAAATGTACATTTTGCTTTCTTTAAAAAATTATGAGCCAGACATGGTCGCCTTTACTCCCAGCACTCAAGAGGCAGTGGCAGGTGGATCTGTGTGAGTTCTGGGCCATCTAACTTGGCTTACCTAGCACATTCCAGGACAACCAGGTTACAGAGTGAGGCCTTGTCTTAAAAATTATAAAATATAAGCCAGGCTAACTTACTGATGCCTATAATCCTTGAACACAGAGGACTGAGACAGAAGGATTGCTGCAAGTTTAAGGCCAGTCTGTGCTACAGGGTGTGGTTATGTCTTTATAAATTATAAAATATGAATGATACATATATGTATATACATATATATACACATATATACATACATACACATATATACACACATTCACATACACACATACATACACACATATATACATATTCATATATGTGTACATATGTATATGTGTACATAACTGTATATGTATATATTCAACAGATTGTTTTTGGAGTACTAGAGATTTGAACTCACAAACACTAGGCAAGTTCTCTATCACTGAGGTATAGGTCCTGCACCTTGAACATTTTTTTTATTAGATATTTTCTTTATTTACATTTCAAATGCTAACCCGAAAGTTCCCTATACCCTCCCCCTGCCCTGTTCCCCTACCCACCCACTCCCACTTCTTGGCAATGGCATTCCCCTGTACTGGGGCATATAAAGTTTGAAAGACAGCCAGGCGTGGTGGCGTACACCTTTAGTCCCAGCACTCAGGAGGCAGAGGCAGGTGGATTTCTGAGTTCGAGGCCAGCCTGGTCTACAAAGGGGGCTTCAGTACAGCCAGAACTATACAGAGAAACCCTGTCTTACACCACCCCCCCCCACGAAAAAAAAATTTGCAAGACAAGGGACCTCTCTTCCCAATGATGGCCGACTAGGTCATCTTCTGCTACATATGCAACTAGAGACACGAGCTCTGGGGGTACTGGTTAGTTCATATTGTTTGAACATTTTTTTAAACATCTAATATATTCAAAGTATTGTTCATGGAGCTCAGAACACAGATGTGAACAAAGAAAGACAAACAAACATACAAACAAACAAACAAACACCAGTGACAGGGCACTTGGCTAGCATGTGTGAAAATCTGAGTACAGCTCTCAGCACTACCACCACAAAACCTTCATCTATCCAGAGAGCTGATGTGTTATATAAACCATGAGGCATAATAGGAAATGGAATGGCACCTATAACAATCCTTGAGATTAAGCAAAAGAAACAAAAACAAAAACAAAAACTCGAAGTTACCGTTGAGTCCCACGTGCTTCTCCCCTATAGTAATCCTGAGTTTCATATTTAGCATTTTGGCTTTTACATTTGTTTGTTTTTGTTTTTTACTGAGTGTGACATACAATGTCTGTAATTTCTTCCACTTGCTTTTTTCACTCCACTCTGTATCTCTAAGACTCCTCCATGCTGGTGTAAATAGTTGTATTTCAATTTATCCTATTGACCAATATTTAAATTTGTTCCCTCATTTTTGCCCTCACAAATAATATTGCTTTTAGAATTTTTATACATGTCTCCTAGACTACACGGGGAAGAATCATTTCAAGATGGGCCTCAGTGGCAGATAATTTTCCTAGTGTGGCTGGGACTCTGTGATTGATCTTCAGTATTAGCTACAAATGAGCAAGACCTTGTGGCACAGACCAGCCATCCCAGCTACTGGGAAGGGTGAGGTAAGGAGGATTGACAAGTCAATATTTCCGGCTGGAGAGATGGCTCAGTGGTAAAGAACACTGTTTGCTCTTCTTGAGTTCAATTTCCAACAACCACATGGTGGTTCATAACTATCCAACATGCGATCTAGCCCTCTTCTGGCATGTAGGTATCCATACAGATAGAGCACTCATACATAAAGTAAATAAATAAATCTAATCCCACCACTCTGGAGGCAGAGGCAGGCAGATCTCTGAGTGTTTGTTTGAGACCAGCTTGGCCTATAGAGTGAGTTCCAAGATAGCCGGGGCTACCCAGAGAAACCATGTTTTAAAAAAAAAAGTTTTGGGGGGCTGATGAGATGGCTCAGCCGGTTAGAGCACCTGACTGCTCTTCCGATGGTGATGAGTTCAAATCCCAGCAACCACATGGTGGCTTACAACCACCCGTAACAAGATCTGACGGCCTCCTCTGGTGCGTCTGAAGTCAGCTACAGCGTACTTATGAAGAATAATAAGAAATGAATCCTTAGACTGGAGAGACCAACCGGAGCAAGTGAGGCTGTCTGGAGCGAGCGGGCCGGCTGGAACAAGCGGAGGCCGTATGGGGGGGGGGGCGGCCGGGAGCGAGTGGGGCTGGCTGGAGTGAGCGGAGCCGGCAGGAGCAAGCAGAGTTGACCAGAACAAGAGGAAAAAAAAAAAAGTTTTGGCCTGGTGGTGGTGGCATGCGTCTTTAATCCTAGTGCCCGGGAGGCAGAGGCAGGTGGATCTCTGTGAGTTTAAGGTCAGCCTGGTCTACAAAGTGAATCCAGGACAGCCAGAGCACTGTTACACAGATAAACTGTGTTTTGAAACAAACAAACAAAAAGTTTTAATTTAACTTTTCTACCTAACCTCATTTGTTTTTCAATACTTACATCTTCTAAAGTATAAAAGAGTTAGTTGAGTTGCTATACCATCTGAAGCCAGCATTGGTATTTAATCAATTTATTGTGCATAAAGTGGGACTTCACGGTGGTTTGAATTTATATTTCCTTGATTATTAATGAGGTTGTGCATCTTTTCATATATTTATTGGCCATTCATGTTCCATCTTCTGTGAAGTGACTACTCAGGTATGTCTTGTCCATTTTCCTACTGGGTTATTTATCATCTCCTCATTGATTTTTAGGAGTTAACTAGATCATGAAGAGTCGTGTGTGTGTGTGTGTGTGTGTGTGTGTGTGTGTGTGTGTGTCTGTGTGTCTGTGTGTCTGTGTGAATGTGAGTGCAACTGTGTGCCCATGTGCACGGAGGCCAGAGGACAACCTTGGATGTCATTCCTAAGTCACAATCCACCTTTTAAATTTTCTTTTATTTGTAAAGATTTTAAAGAATCTTATGTGTATAAGTATTTTGCCTGAATGTGTGTTTGCACAGCATATGCACGTCTGATGCCCAAGGAGGTCAGAAGAGAGCATCTGGTGTCCTGTAACTGGAGTTATAGATGATTCTGGGCCGACATATGGGTTCTGGAAACTGAACTCAGGTCCTCTACAGGAGCAACAATTGCTCTTAACCACTGTACACATTCTCTATCTCCTCTTTTTTTTTTTTTTCCTTTAAGACAAGTTAGAGTTCCATTGGCCTGGAAATCATGGAGTAGGCTAGGCTGGCTGCTCAGCCAGTCCCAGGCATCTACTGGTCTGTACCACCCTAGCTAGCATTGGGATTAAAGGCTTGGTCACAGCCAGGCTTTTGGTTCTGAGGGAGGAGGTGGATCTAGCTCAGGTCTTCTGCTTGCAAAGTTCTACCCTCCCCAGGCCTTTCTATTGTTTTCTGAGGCAGGATCTTCCTGTGTAGCCCAGGCTTCCCTGAGAACTCACTACATAGCCTGGGCTGTCCTCAGAGCTGCAGTCTGCCCACCTCAGCTTAAGTGTTTTGTGCTGAGGTGGCTTATGATCCACTACCACACCTGACTTGAGCTAACTAGATCATGAAGGATCATGAAAAGTCAATCTAGCACACATCTCTTTGTTTGTCTGTCTGTCATTTAACTCCCAGTTCTGATCCTTTGTCTACTTCCAGAGTGCAGACATGTTGAGTTGTTAGCAGAGTGTCAGGATGAGTAATTTCAGCTCCAGTGTTCACATCCTTTAGGTGGATTAATTCTTCACTTACTCATGAACTATTTATTGAATGTCTGGCTTGATATCTAATATACAACACATCCCATGTGTGACTACTCCTTATTACTTCCAAAACCTAATTTGGTCCAAACCAGTGGCATCTCTTGCTGGACTATGTTCATAGCCTCCTTGTAAACTCTAGCATGGTCTCCTCGATGAGTAGCTGATCTAGCCTTTCCAAATAAAGCTTAAAGCTGAATGCAACTGAAAGCCTCCTCATGGGGCTGAGAATGTAGTTCAGTGGTAAAGCACTTGTCTAACACACTTGATGCCTTGAATTCAATCTCTTTGCAGCATACATGCTCTCTCTCTCTCTCTCTCTCTCTCTCACACACACACACACACACACACATACACACTGACACACATATGAGTACTGAGACACACATACTGACATACACACATTCACACACACACACACACACACACACACACACACACACACGCACAAAATAATAATAAGCCTTTAATCCCAGCACTTGAGAGGCAGAGGGAGGCAAATCTCTATGAGTTCAAAGCCAGCCTGCTCTACAGAGAGTTCTAGGATAGACAGTGTTACATAGAGAAACCCTGTCTCAAAAAAACTAAAAAACAAAACAAAATAACAACAACAGCAACAACAATAATGATAATAATGAAAAAGAATAAAAGTTTTCTTCCAAACAGACAAAAAGGGTCCAACTATAACTGCTCCTACCGATTCTCAGACACACAGAACTGAGAGCCTGAAACATTCTTCCCTGAATGCATGCTTACCACTCTCATCTCACTGACAGGATCATCTCTTCAGAGCTTTCCTGACCATCCCAGGTAACCAATGGCCATGCTTTCTTCTCAGTCCCCTCAACAACTCCTTTGTCTTTCTTTTTAGTGACTACCAGAATCTCATACATTTTCTCATTTGGTATTTGGTTCTTTGAGGCAGTGTCTCAGTTAGTAGCCCAGGCTGGCCTTGAACTCATGGATAGTCCTCTTGCCTCAGCCTCCGAGGTGCTGCGAGTTAGGAGTGTGAGTCAGGAGTGTAAGTTAGGAGTATGAACACTGAGCCCTCATTCATGCTAAGCGAATGTTCTACCACAGAACTCTACCACCAGCTTTTATTTTCTTTTTGATTTTTAAAATATTATGGTCAGGCATGGAACACAGGCTTTTAATCCCAGCACCCAGGAGGCAGAGGCAGGCACATATCTCTGTGAATTCAAGGTCAGCCTGGTCTACACAGTGAGTTTCAGGGCAGCCTGAGCTATGTAGACAGAATCTGTCTCAGAAAATAAATAAAATTGTCTGAGTACGTGTGTATGCCTTAGTACACACGTGTGCCACAAGAATGGAGGTGTGTACTGAGGTAGAACTGGCATCTATTCCCCAGGAACTAGAATGAACAGGTTGCTGTAAAATGCCTCATTTGGGGTCTGAGAACTGAATCCAGATTTTCTACAAGAGCAGCAAGTACTCTTAACCTCTAAACCATTCCTCCAGTTGTCTTTGTTTTTGTTATTAGGATTGTGGTGTGTGTGTGTGTGTGTGTGTGTGTGTGTGTGTGTGTGACAGTTTCTCGCTAACCCTGGAATTTATATATTTAGCTATTGCTTCAAAGATCTGCCTGGTTGCCTCCTCAGAGCTGGGACTGCAGGTACGCACCGGGCATGGCTTTCTCACACAGTTGTTGGGAAGCCTAATTCAGGCTCTAACCGGCTACTCCTGTTTTCATTTTTATTGTTCTTTTTCTGTTCTGGATGATAAGATCCCCCAGGGCCGTGAGCCTGTTCAATATTGTTTCTTTAGTATTAGAGTAATATCTGGTACTTACCAGACATGCTATCAATGGAAGTTTTGTGAATGATGAATGTTGCACAAGATAAAGTCCATTTCTGTCTTATTCTTGTCTTGTTTTAGATAGAGTGTCACAATATAGCTCAGCCTAGCGTGGGACTCAAGACTCATCTACCTGAATGTCCTGAGTACAGGAATTATAGGTTTGTGCCATCACACTTGATTTGGAGACATAGTTTATAATCTTGGATGTATGCAGCTCAGTTATACAGTGATTAGCTGGTGTGTATGAACCCCTGGGTTTGAGCCCAGTCACCTCATAAACTTGGTGTGATAGCACATGCTTATGATTGCAGCAGCATTTGAGAGATGGAGATGGGAGACTGACAGGTTCAAGATAATCCTTGGCTACATATTGAGTTCCAGGCCAGCTTGGGGTCCACGAAACCGTGTAAAAAAATTGTGTTTGTGCCTTAATAGGGGATACAAAGATTAGAATGCATTTTTGTTTTCCTTCCTTCATTCATTCCTTCTTTCCTTCCTTCCTTCTTTCCTTCCTTCCTTCTTTCCTTCCTTTCTTCTTCCCTTTCTTTTTTCCTGCTTGCTTGCCCACCTGTCTGTCCATCTGTTTGTCTGTCTGTCTGTCTGTCTTTCTGGAGGGCATCTCATTGCATCACATATCCCAGACTAGCCTGAAACTAGCCTCAAGGTTTTTTTTGTTTCTATTTGTTTTGTTTTTATGGTTTTTTCCCAGTGTTAGAGATCAAGACCATAACCTTGAACATACTAGGCAAGCACTTTGCCACTGAGCTATAATCCAACCCCCATAGACTGACATTTTAGAAAGACCAGAAGACAGGTGTAAGTGCAATAGGAGACTGTTACCAAATCCAGGAGGGAGATGGTAGCAGCCTGAGCTCTCCCATCATAGCTGCTGAGCTCTGGCTTCACACTGACAGGTCTCAGTGACTCCTGCTGCTGGAGGGTGAAGGTGTTGTGCATTTTCTGACCTAAGCCACTGAGTGGTGCTATTCTCTGACTTACCAAGCCTGGTCCTCCCATCTCCAAACTCTAAGAAGCACTCACACAGGCTCTACAACCTCCTCAGCCTCCACTGACCTAGTATTCCTGCCCTCAGTGCCTCTGAATTTGTCTAATATTTTCTTTATTTCAGTTATCATTTCTTCTAAATGAAATTGAAACCTTGCTTAGCTATCCCAATTTGTCCCCATTTTTCCAGCCTTCCTTAGTCACTATGCCCTGCTTTATAAATCTGACTGGAAACTCAGCTAAGAATAAGGATCTAGAGAGGGAGAGTCAGCTCTGCGTTAGAGTACTTACCTATATGTTCAGCACCTAGCACTAAAAATAAACAGCCCTGTTAGTGACAATTCTGGAATTTGAGGCTTCTTTAAAAAAAAAAACCACAGAAATATTATAAGAATATGTTTTTATTTTAATCCCAGTTGTGGGGATATGGGGCTGCTTCGGACAGTCTGCAGCAGCTGACTATGACTTGCCTGGTACTCTGTCAGAGGTGTGGCTTGCTAGCTGCAGATAGTCTCTGCGACTGTGTGACATTTGGAATTCTGAGGACTTCTCAGATGGTATAAAAATGTTAGAACACTGAGAAGTGGGGTGGGTTGGTTGGTTGTTCAGGAAGCATTGGTTAATAGTTGTACCCAAAGAATAAACAAAAGGAAAGAAATTAGATTCAGAGGTTTCTATCTCTATTCCCCCCTATTCTTTCTCTCCTATCTATGGATAGAGGGTGAAACTGGGGCGGGGTAGGGTAAAGGATGGGAAAAAGAACCACAAAGTAGCAAAAACCAGCTACACAGTACCTCACCATCCAAAAAGAGGAAGAAAGAAAGAAGCAAAACAAAAAAATCAAAACAGCAACAACAACAATGTAAGACCTAAGGATCTTCCCCAGTAACCTCCCACAGAGATTAAGACAGAGTATGGCTTTACTAATGAGTGTCCCAGGCAGCCCAAAGACTCTGAGATCTACTGGGCAGAAGAATGGCAGTTAGTCAGTAAAGGGATTACAGGGATGTAGGGTGCTCTGTATCTTGGTTACATCTTCATCAGGTCAGAGGCCTTAGCAGCCAGTGAAGCTCAAAGCTAAGAAGTCAGCAGTCAGTGATGGAAGCTTCAGGTAAAAGATGGATCAGGGAAGCTGTGTGGGTGCATAGGAGAGGATGGTTTGGCAGACAAGTCCAAGGATGGCTCATGCCTGCAGCACAGAAAGCGAAAGACAGGGAAGAGAGCCTTGAGATGATCACGCTCACCCTCATGTGAGCCCAGGGGAAGATAAAATCCTAGGCCTGTAGGACAAATGTCCTGTAGGACAAGTGTGGGAACGTTGTATATCACACAGGGAAGGAGCCTTTAGAAAATAGGTTCTTGCCGCTGGACCTGTCAGTGTGAGTTAGCTCCCCAAGGCCACACAGTGGGAAGAGAGCACAGACTCCTGAATGTTTTCCTCTGACCTCCATACTTGCACCAATGCAGGCACATACTGCCTGTCACACACACACACACACACACACACACACACACACACACACACACACACACACCAGCCCAATAAATAAAAAATGTAAAGGAAAAAAATTTAAAGGAGTCAGTTCTAGCTTACTGGTACACATATCAACACCAACTTGAAGGTTTATAGTTAGGGCTTTGGAGTTTACCCCAGTCCTTTGACTCTCCGGTTTTCATTCCAGGATCAAGGCAAGTGTTCAATGCAACTGCACATCAGGGTGCCATCCACTCTGCCAACAGCTCAGCCTGTTATCAGAGTCTCAGGAAATGAGCTCCCAGCTGCTAGGCAATGGGGGTTCTGATAACTCAATCATGGTCCTGAGGGGGGTGGTGGAGTATGAGCTTTGAGTGGACACATCCATTTGGCCTAAAGTTACTCACTCTGGAGAAGGCAGAATCCTGCTGAAACAGATGCCAGAGTCTAGGACATAGACTGAGCCGGTTCAACTCTCTGTTCTGACGTTCTATTTCTTCTTTCAACCAGACTCCCTGAACCTGTTTCCTTACTTGTAAAATAGAAAGGATAACACCTACCTAACAAGGCTATCCTGAACAATAAATAAATAAATAAATAAATAAATAACTAGCTAGCTAGCATCTGGCATTCAACAACCCCGGTGTGGGGAGCAGATGAAATTTCGAATGAATGTGTGCTATTGATGGGAGCTTGTCAAATCAAAGACCCAACACCCCAGACCCATAGAAACAGTAACGCCTCAGAGGAATGGCAAAATCTTCCTCTGCTCCAAGTATAAGTGTTTCCAAGTATGACTGTGTGCAACAAACTAGCAACTGCAGCTTCCTCTCTTTGGGGATTGCAGCCTGACACTGTCCCATATGGAGCACCTCGGCTAACTACCCTCCCCCTTTTGCCATACATAAGAAAAGCCAGAGTTTCCAGTTGGCAATAGGTACCCTCCACCAGCGTGAGCACAGTCACCCAATACCAGCTTTTCTGTCTGTGTGTCTGTCCTTCCTGAGTAGAGCCAGTCAGGTTTCCATGACAGCATCCTATTCAAATGTCTTTTCCTCCTCACTCATCTTCCCTCAGACTAACCATGGCAAGCTGAGGAGAAAACAAGTTTTTATTTTTGCTTTGTGTTAATTTTTTTATCTGAATTTTGTCTTCAACTTACACATTTTTATTCATGCTTGTATGTATTGTGAGCCTGTGTACATCCACCACATGCCTTCAGTACCCATGGTGTTTCTGTTTTTAAGGTGCAACTGTTTTGAAGGAGGGTGTCTTAGTCAGGGTTTCTATTCCTGGACGAAACATCATGACCAAGAAGCAGTTGGGGAGGAAAGGGTTTATTCAGCTTACATTTCCACACTGCTATTATCACCAAAGAAAGTCAGGACTGGAACTCAAGCAGGTCAGGAAGCAGGAGCTGATGCAGGAGCCATGGAGGGATGTTCTTTACTGGCTTGCTTCCCCTGGCTTGCTCAGCCTGCTCTCTTATAGAACCCAAGACTGCTAGCCCAGAGATGGTCCCACCCACAAGGGGCCTTTCCCCCTTGATCACTAATTGAGAAAATACCCCACAGCTGGATCTCATGGAGGTACTTCCCCAATTGAAGCTCCTTTCTCTGTGATAACTCCAGCCTGTGTCAAGTTGACACATAAAACCAGGACAGAGGGTATCTGAAAATAAAAAGCATTTTAAAAGGAGACAGTAATAACCTAGACATCAATAATCTTAGTTTGGACTGGAACCGTGTGGGAGAAGGAGGAAGAAGTTGTCTTGGATGCCAACAAATAAGAAGAAGTAATAGCATCACGGAGCATAATTGCTCTTACAAGCTGTTTGCTTTGCAGAGGATAGCAGCTGGCGATTGTTTTCATTCTTGCTTTTCAGACTGAGTATGAAGAATCTGAAAGAAAAAAAAACCCGAACATAATTTTATCATTTTAAAAAAATCTTTGTTTGTGTGTGTGCATGTGCAGGCATATGTATGAGATGCGTGTGAAATACATGTGCACATGCGTGTGGGTGAGTCTCTGTGCATGAGTGTTTGTATATTGGGTGTGTGTGTAATCTGTATGGGGTTTGTGTATGTATATGCTTGCATGTGTGGTATGTGTGTGTGCATGCACACACTCACACATGCTACAGTGTGCATGCAGAGAGAGGTCAGAGGGCAACCTCAGGCGTTGGTCCTTGCCTTCCACCTTATTTGAAACAGGAGTCTCTTTGTTGTTACCTGCTTTGTATGCCAGGCTAGCCGGCCTTTGAGCTTCCTTCTTGGTGATTCTCCTGTCTTTGCCTCCTGTTTTTCCATAGGAGTTCTGGGATTGCAGGCACATGCTACTGCATCTGAATTTATGTGGCTTCTGAGGACCCAAACTTGGGTTCTCACACTTGAGTGGCAAACACTTTACCAGCTATATCCTCAGCCCATTTAAAAACACCTGAATCCTGATTTCAAGAGTATACTTCTGCAGTTACAATGTTCTTCTTTTTTTGAGCCAGTCTAAAGTCTATCTACTGTTTAGATCCATTTCCTCTATGTTAACACCCTTGTCCAATGCATATCCTGTTTCCTGGGCCCTTCCTAGTCTATATTATTCAGAGCTTCTCCCTCTCCCTCTCCCTCTCCCTCTCCCTCTCCCTTTTCCCTCACCCCCTTCTCTCCAGGGTCTTATTATGTAGCCCTGGCTGGCCTGGAAATCACTCCATAGACCAGGCCGGCATCACATTCATAGAGATCACTTACCCCTGCATCTAAAGTACTTGGATTAAAGGTATGTGCCACACTTGGAAGAACTTTTTTTTTTTTTTTAGATTTATTTTATGTCTATGAATGTTTGCCTGCATGTATGTGTGTGCACCACATGTACCTGGTGCCCACAGAGGTCATAAGAGAGTGTTGTTTTCCCATGAAATAGAAGTTACAGACATTTGGGAGTCAACATGTGGTTGCTGGGAATTGAACCAGGTCCCCTATAAGTGCTTTTTAGTGCTGAGCCAACTCTTCAGGCTGAACATGAATATGTTTGTGTGCTTTGGGCAAGTCTGGATATTGAGCCCAGGATCTTAGGCATGTCAGGCAAATATTTTACCACTAGGCTATGACCTCAGGCCACGTCTACTTAATATGGTGTAAATGTGTTTAGTATCTTCCATTATTTTTCCTTCTCTTTTTCTTTTTTTTTACATTTATTTATTTTATATATGTGAGTACACTGTAGCTGTCTTCAGACACACCAGAAGAGGGCATCGGATTCCATTACAGATGGTCGTGAGCCACCATGTAGTTGCTGGGAATTGAACTCAGAACCTCTGGAAGAGTAGTCAGTGCTCTTAACCACCAAGCCATCTCTCCAGCCCCCTATTTTTTTTTTTCATGTGTATAAATCCACAGTGAGAGTTTAAGCCTATTAAAGACAACATACCTCTAGTTCCAGCTAACCAGAAAGTTGAGGAAGGTCTGTTGAGTCTGGGAGTTCAAGGACAGCTTGAAAAACAGCTAGACTCCAGCCTTAAACAAACAAACAAAAATGGACATATAGACTTTGGGTCTGGTTAATTTTTGTATGATGTCATTTATTTGCAAGTTTTTATAATAAAGTTTATTTAAAATAAATAATAAGCAAAAATACATGCATAATAAAAAGGGGACCAGGAGAGATGGCTTAGTTGTTAAAAGCTCTTGCTGCTTTTGCAGAGAACCCAGTCTTTGTTCCTAGCAGGCACTTGGCAGTTCACAACCATCTGTTACTCCAGTTTCAGGGGATCTGATGCCCACTTCTGGCTTCTATGGACACCAGGCACTCATGTGACACACATCATACATACAGGCAAAGCACTATGGCATACAAAATAAATAAATACATAAATCTTTAAGAAAAGGTGGGAAGTATATTTCTTTCTTTTCTTTTTTTTTTTTTTAAAGATTGATTTATTTTATTTATATGAGTACACACTGTAGCTGTCTTCAGACACACCAGAAGAGGGCATCGGATCCCATTACAGATGATTGTGAGCCACCATGTGGTTGCTGAGAGTTGAACTCAGGACCTCTGGAAAAGCAGTCAGTGTTCTTAACCGCTGAGGCATCTCTCCAGCCGCCAAGAACTGTATTTCTAATTCTTTTCTACTTTTATTCTTTTTTTGTTTGTTTTTTGTTTTTCTGAGACAGGGTTTCTCTGTGTAGCTCTAGCTGTCCTGAAACTCACTCTGTAGATCAGGCTGGCCTCGAACTCAGAAATCTGCCTGCCTCTGCCTCCCAAGTGCTGGGACTAAAGGCGTGCACCACCATTGCCCAGTTCTACTTTTATTCTTATAGTGTTTATACACTCAGTAAACATATTCCCATGAGCCTGAACCAAGATAGGTTCCAGGGACACAAGAAAATGTTACTGAGGTTGGTCATAATGGTGAGTGCCTTTAATTCCAGCACCCGGAAAGCAGAGGCAAGAGGGTCTCTGTGGGTTCTAGTCTAGCTTGGTTTACATAGCAAGTTTCAGCACAGCCAGGACTACATAGAGAGACCCTGTGTCAGAACACAAAACAAACAAACAACAAAAAGAGCCGCTGTCAGAGCTAATGAGGTAATGGGCTCATGGTTTGATAACTGCACACGATGTTGAGCACACAATGGGCCTTCAGTGTAGGGTCTGATGGACTGGTGAACCACGCTGCTTTTCAAATAGGTGTTTTACGAATGTTTCAATGAACAACTGAGGAACAAGCCTATGGTACAGATACAGACATCTTCTATATGAACCCAAGTCTGGAAGATGATGAAGTAGGCACTGTTGTTATCAATACATCATAGAGGGAACACAGAAAAATGGAGGAAATGGAGGCAGGGTGGAACACAGCAAGTCAGAGTCTACACTATGCTGTCTACTTAATAGACCAGGATAGTGGAGAATGGAGGTATTAAAGGGGCTATGCAATTCATTCATTACTATGTAACATACGGAAATCACTTCAACTTTCTGGTCTTCCATCCCCATCCCCACTCCCCAATTACACAGGAATTAAAGCTAACGCCTGTGAGTTCAGGTCCAGTCCTCGTTCCACCAACCTCGGTGACAATCCCCTAAGTCTCATCTTTAATGCCCCAGTGACATCAGGGACACCTTCTGTGTTGTCTCTTATAAGATGGATGTCCTTTTTTTTTGAGAGCAATATATATAGGCTGAGATTTCATACATTTTCTCTGAGGCAAGAATGGAGAGAGCTTCAGGATGACTTCAGGTGGACCTGGGCTTCATCGTGTGACTTCCCCTCTCAGTTGCTGGTTTAAATGAGAATATTTCTTGGCATACAGAATTTTTGCCACCAAAGGTTCATTCAGAAAGCACATAACCAAAACGAGGCTACGACTGAAAGATGGGATGGCTCAATTTCTTTCTGATGGACAACTTCAGGAAACTAAAACCAGGTAACAAGAAACAGCAGAGAGAGAGAGAGAGAGAGAGAGAGAGAGAGAGAGTTAGTCAACTTTCCAGAGGAGCCCCACATAGAAACAAAAGCTGTCTAAAGATCCCCTGCACTGTCCCTCCACAGGTAGGATATTGCCTCCCACTTATGCAAAGGATGATTATCTGAACAATGTATGCACAGTGGGCCAGCACCAGCCAATATTTTCAGTTGGCACATTCAAACAAAACCTGGCTTGCTATTTGACAGATCTTGCTCCCACATCTCCCTTGCTTGAATTTCAAAGGTCAAGGGTAGCTGACCTGTGCCGATCCTGACCAGCAGGAATAAGACACAGGACAACCAGGTTCCTTCTCAAGACGGTTTACTCAGGAAACTTGATGCATGCAGTTACAGCTTAAGCTTAATGGTGAATGGCCCCGAACCCCACCGGAAGCAACCAATTAAACCCTATCTTGGCCACTCACAGAATGCCACGTAGCTCCTGCTCATACGCCAGGAAATCTCGGGCTTTAGCATCATACTCTCGGGCTTAGGATCATATCACTGTCAACACAGCCTAATGCCATATTAGGAGTTATTTATGTCAGCAAGGCTGATAAGGCCGAGGCAGTCAGTGCCATCTTCAAGGAGTGGCAGCTAGGCTCCCTACAGGTAGCCACTTCTGGATGCTAGCTCTCCTAGGATTTTGTACTGCAGACAGCCTAGCCAGGCAGCCTTTGTGAGCTTTGTCTTCACCACCACCTTTTTTTTTTTTTTTTTTTTTTTCCGGAGACAGGGTTTCTCTGTGTAGCCCTGGCTGTCCTGGAACTCACTTTGTAGACCAGGGTGGCCTCAAACTCAGAAATCCGCCTGCCTCTGCCTCCCGAGTGCTGGGAGTAATATCATGCTCCACCATGCCCGGCTTTCACCACCTTCTTGAGCTCCAAATTCATTCTCTCTCTCTCTCTCTCTCTCTCTCTCTCTCTCTCTCTCTCTCTCTCCAGAAACATTTTCTGTATTCCTTTGTAAGCTTCTGTCCTCGCTTTCGTCTATCCCTGAATAGAATTCTACAGACATCAGAGGGGAAAGCATAATTAAAATCAACCTCTCTGTCCCTGTCTCAGTAGTTGTAGTCCCCCTCCCACTTCACCTTTCCTCCCCCCCTTCCCCTTATCTTACCCCCACCCTCCACTCCCACTCCCACCTCTCATCCCTGGTAGGCTGATTTCATCTCAGGCCTCCCTGCAGTGCTCCTTCCCAGTAATGATACAAGTTTACTCCCTCATAGGAGACAGGTCTAGCCTTTACAGGATCCACCTGAAGTTGCTGATTTCTGTGGCATCTACTTGTCAGTCTCCCGCTAGGGTCCTGATGACTAGCTCTCGGTCGGTGTGCATGTGTCTGTAGACATTTTCTTTAAGCAGGACACTTTGGTTATAGGTTAGATTCTAAGTGTTTGTATGAGAGGGAGCTTTTGGGATAAGGGGAAGAATAATTTCCACCAGTGGGAGTGGGGATTCAAAGAGAAGTCTTGATCCCTGTCTTCCTGGCAACTCCCAGTATGTGGAGAAAAACATCAGAGATCAGATGGGGTGAACCAGGGGTTCAAAGGAGCTTGGGGGGAACAGAGACACTTCGTTTACAAATCTAATACAAATGCATTGGCAGATGCTTTAACGCTGGGACATCTAGGACACAGGACAGGAGGCATGTGGTTCATGGCTCTGGTGGCACAGGTCAGGCCTTCCAGAGAGCTTTGGGGACTGCGCTAGGGGAGTGTCCGCAGAGGTGATCGGAGAACCGCAACTGGGCACTGACATCAACTGAGGCACCAGTTCAGGCAGCCGCCTTTCAGGGTCTGCCGCAGAGCTGAGCACAGGCGAACTGGGTGAAGGATCCGGACAGACCTGCCTGGCTCTCCGGTCCTTCTAACAGTCTGACCCTGCGGGCCTCCCGCTCTCGCCTCTGTTCCCCCATTGCAAACTCTTCGCAACCGCTCCTCCCGCTTCCCCTGGATAATCTTCTGACATCTCTTCAAATCCAATTATCGAATTAATTGACATGCGACGCGAGAGGCAAACAGAGAGGGGTGGCAAACTCCACAGTGCTCAGATTTATCCTCCGGCCTCTACACGCCCCGGCCGGCGAGATTTACTGGGTCTCGAGCACCGCGACAGTTCAAACCTTTGATTAATCATGTTTTTCTCCCAGCCCTATAATTTAGTTGCTCTTTTTCCCTCCCTGCCTTTTTTTTTTTTTTTTTATCAGTAGAAACAGAGACGAAGTCCTCATCAGCTTCAATTACAAATATTAAGGCTCCGGACAGCACTTTGACAGAGAGGCGGCCGGCCCCGCTCCGTCCCGCCCCCCTAAATCATTGCCGAATTAACATCACAATCGGCGGCTGGCGCGCGTTCAGACTTAAATGGTGGCATATTGTTCGCGCACGGTCTCGGCCAGACCCGCGGGATCGCTGCACCGGGCGGTCGCCTCCGCCCCTCCGCCACGGTCCCCTCGGCCTCCTTGGAGGCTGTGGCTCGCCATCACCGCAGCGCGCCGGGCCCTGTCGCCGGCAGGGGGCGCTGCAGGCGGGGGGGGTGCGCCAGGGTGGGCGCAGAGGCGTTGAAGCGGGATAAGAGCCCCAACGCTTCGTCCAGAGTGGGAGGAGAGGACGATTTATTTATGCAAACCAGATGCAAATGAAGGCTCAGAAGCTGCTGATTTGGGAATACCAACTTTCCAGACCTTTGGATGAGATTCTGACCCCTTACAGGGGTTTCGGCCGAGTGACAAGGAGGTAGGAGCAGCAGAGGATCCCATGAGGCACGATTTCTTCAATTCCTGGCATATTAGAGAAAGTCGGGCCTAAATTACAATTCACAGGCTTGAAGATAAGCTTAAGGCAGGGAAGGGTGAGGTTCCCTGCCGGGTCTGTCGAATTTAGAAGGCCCTCCAAAGTAGCTAGGTTTTAATGAAGGATTTTTTTGGGGGAGGGGTGCGGAGTGGGAGAGAGGTATACTTCGCTCTCCCACTCCAGAGATGAAAAGGGACAGTTATTATCCTGACCCTATCAAGCCTTTGCGATTGAAAGAACTCAGGAAGAAAAAAAAAATGTCAATCCAGGAGTCCAGGTTTCCAGATATTTTCATAGACACCTGCCTCTCCAGTTCGGGCCGCATCAATCTCCAGGACCCAAAATTTGCCTAGCAACATCTCAACCAATCAAGATGCAATTAAACCTGTCAAGTCAGCTCATCCTTAACTGGGATTGGCTGCGTGCGGTATGCGTATCCCAAGTTTTCATTGGCTGACGGCCACCTGTATGGAAATGAGAATTACCCCGGACTCTGAGGAGTTTTCAGTGGTGCAGACCTGTGGCTTACTGCGCTGAAAACCCCCGCAAGCTCAGAGCTCAACCTATTCTTGCTCTATGATATTCTACCCTACAAAAGAGATCTCTCAAACTCCCCCTCTTTTTCTACTGCGCCCCAGCTTGGGTCCAATCTGAGAGAAATTCGACCCAATAACGCAGAAGTAGTGTAGATAGATGTGCAGAATTTTGGCAGCTTCGCATCTCCTTGAACGGTCAGGAATTTGCCCTGTGCTTTAATGCCGTCACTATTCCTACCCCTGATCATTCTTCCTCGTCCACCCCAGGGGTGGCTTCTCACCATGTGAAATCCCTCACCCACTTAGCTTAAAACCCCCTCTATGGCTTCAGCTCTCCCAACTTCCAACAGTCCCCTGCTTGCTACTCAAAATCCAGACAGCTCTCACAACAATCCAGTTTAGGAGGGAGTTTGAGGGGGGAGACGACACCCTCCCCTAAAAAAAAAGCCTCCATTCTCTTTCCCCATCCATTTTCTCCGAGGGAGCCGAGTTTGACAGCGAATTCATTCCGAGCGGGGAGGGTGATTTATTCTTCAAATATACCGACAAGTGCGGGCATGATGGAGCCCATTAAAATGTTGGGAGATTGTTTTTATGATTGAAGTCTGTATTACTCCAACCATAAAGAAAGAGAGCAAGGAGTCATTAGCATTTTCATGATGGTGTATTTCTGCTTGTCTCCGCGCCATCACTCATCTTTACTGCCCGTCCCTTTGCTCTCGCTCTGTTACAACGAGGAGAGACTGAAGCCTGAGCTGGGGTTGGGGGCTGCGGGAGGCGGGGGCCAGAGATCCCCCCGACGCTCTGCCCTTCACGCCAAATCCTCACCCTCTCTGGGACGCAGATACGGGGGTGAGAGGGACACAGAGGATATGCCTCCACTTCTTTAGCCAGCTCCTCTTGCCCCCCCCCCCGTACCACCCCCAGGTGGCAACAGGATGTCCTGTCCAAATGGTCCTTGAAGTCCTGGAGGGGCTGGCCTTGGGGATAGGCCTTCTTTTCTTTGGCTTACTCTTTCCTGACCTACAAACCCCTTGGAGCTCTCCAGACTCATCTCTATGGGAGTGAATATGGGAGTTCTTGTCAAAGTGCCTTGGCTGGAGATGTCCAGGTAGGGAAGAACAAGAGGAAGGAGCCCTGAGCCTGTGGGTTGGGAACTGTGTTGGGAAGAAATTGGAAGTTTGGGCATTTCGCTTTTGATTTTGCTACTTTGGAAAGGGCTGTGTCTCCACCCGCTCCCCCTAGCTCCCACTTACCGCCAACCCCCTAAATCTTCAGTTCTTTGCAACCTTTCACAGCAAGATCCTCCAGCACCACAAGGAAGCAATTCATCCCTTCAACATATGGAGATCAAAATAGCTGTAGTTGGGACTGGGAGGTAGCTCAGAGGTAGAGCACTTGCCTGCATTGCATGAACGCCTTTGTTCAACCCCAGTACAGTAAAAAAGAAGCACAAATAACCACTACTATGTTACTGTGCTTAAAGTGTGCTGGCAATGGACAGACCGCAGCCTGCAGGTGTCCAGGGGTCGCTAGAGCCTTCTATGCCCTCTCTAGTCATCGGATGAGACTACCACAAAGTAGCGTTCATTTCTGACTGGGTGGGTACAGACTGCCTACATTTTTCAATGTCCCCCAAATGTGTGATGGCCATTGACTGAGGTTGTGGTAAAAGCTACACTGAAGGGTGATGAGAAAGAAGAGGTAAGAGAAGAATCAAGACCTGAACTTGGTCTGTCTTCACGACCTGATGCTGCCTAAGAAGGGTCTCTGAAGTAGAAGTCCAGTGACACATTGCCCTACCCATCAGGTTTATCTGGGCACATACAAAAGTATGGAAGGCTGGTAAGAATGTGAAAGTTCTGAGGAATTTTGGTGAGAGTATTCCTCTTTTGGTCACTGCATCTGGGTAGCTGGGTAGTGGTTAACACTGCTGGACTCCATCCTTTAATCAGCTAGGTAACGTTTATTGAGCACCTACTATGTGTTTTGATTTACCACAGCCTCCCTTTCACACCTTGTCCTTTAGTGAGATGGGTACCTACACGGGTTGTTAGGTCCTGGACAGGGGTAGCGGCCCAGAGGGAGAGGGGGTGAAGAGGTGAGAGCCCCTTCAGGAGGCCTCGCAGTGCTCAGAGGCTGCTGCAGTAGCGGCTCCAGATTTACAGCTGCCCTGGTGCTGATGCCATAAAAGCAAACGATCCTTCTCTGTACTAATTTCTGTGTAATTAGATCTCTCCTGGCATGGAAAGTGGGAAGAGGGGGCAGCCTAGAGAGGAGGGTGCCAAGGACTCATCACAGAGTCTTTCTTGGGAGAAGGGGCTTCAGGACATAGATGACTTCACATGGGTTGGATACACGGATCTGCATACACCATGACAGAGAAGAGAATGCCAACGATGCATACACAGAGACAAGGAAGCAGCTAAATCTTGACATGTCAACACAGCGAAGCTCAAGATGGGAACAGAGGAACCTGGGATAGTGTACAAACATCTAGAAACCAGAAGAATATCTCCTGGCTTTAGCCTGTGTGAGCACAGACGGTGCAATTCCCAAAGGAGAGATAAATACAGAGCAAGACCTATGAGAAGGCCTGAGCAGCAAAGAATTCCTGCAGACCCACCTACATTTGCATCCACACATACAACACACACACACACACACACACACACACACACACACACACACCCCTGCATGAGAGCATACGCACACCTCTCTTAATCAAGAGCAAAGTTTATAGGGTCTACACCTAATAGGAGCTCAACAAATGTTTGAGTGCTTCCTCCATAGCTTTCTGTTCACTCATCCCTTAGAGGAAACTAAATGACAAATAAGGCTCTTTGCTTAAGTAAGATTTCTTTAAGGCGCTTGAAGAGAGAGCTTATGAAGAAAAAGATGAGGATTGCAAAAGAAATCAAGGCAAAAATAGGGATGCTTAGAGACAGAACGCCCCCCAGACTCTTGCTTCTCCTCGGGAGGAAGAAAATCTAAGAGAAGGAGAGACTACCATAGTTATGATTGCTGTCCCCCATTCCCATCCTGTGGTGACAAGCAAGGATGTTTGGTACGGCAGTAATGCTGTTTGGAGCAACACTTGTGCTGTGCTAAGTATTCATCATCCACTCAAGTATGCTTGTAGAGGAACCTCAGAGGGCCTCTTACCCAATCTCCCTCTGCAGCCTGAATCTCTTTCATGGTAAGCTTGCCTAGGAGTCAGACATCCTGCTTCAATATTCCTGCTGAAGTGCAGCTCTGTACTTCATGCACAGTCTGCCCCTGTTACTGGACAGCTGTAGGGGTGAGGATATCATTCGGTAGAAGTGAAATCTGTCTTCTCTTTAATTTCAGAATATACTAATCCTAACTGCCTGTCATATCTCCTTGAGTTATTCTAATGTTTTAAGACCGGTTCATTCTAAGCATTAATTGCACCCCCCCACCGGCAATAACAATTAGGTACCCATTGGAAAATCAGAGATTTTGATCTCCACAGATGACTGTCATGTACTTATCTTAAGCCCTTGTTCTAATGGGTAATTTCTGATTAACCTGAGTAATGGAAATGTATCACAATAAAGGGAGATTTGTCATGCCTTGTTATCGCTTCATAAGGCCATCCTTCCAGATACCTGCCATAACATCGGGGTATTTCTGTCCCAATAAAACACGATCATGATGTGCGTGGCTAATAAAAAGGAAAAAAAGCTGTGTGTTAAAATATGTTGAAAATGATTTGCTCGAGTGGTGTAAATACAAACTACCATCATCACCATGGTCAACAGCACTCCCATTTATTTGCCTTTTGAAATCCCTACCTGACCTTGACGATGGGAGGGAGGGAGGGAGAGAGAGAGAGAGAGAGAGAGAGAGAGAGAGAGAGAGAACAGAGACAGAGAGACAGACAGAGAATTTAGCAGTTATTAAATGCCTAACATTATTAGGTGCTGTGCTCAGCATGCCCCTTGTATGAGGACACTGGGTTCAAACACCACGAATCACTTGCAGGTCACTGGGGAGGGAACTAGACAGTTGGGATTTTAACTTAGTCTGATTTCAAAGTAGGCATCCTTTACTCTTCTTATGGACTGGTTAACAGGTCTCTCATCCCCTGCAGAGCCATGCTGAGTGGTTCTGTGTTATTGGCATGGAGCTGGTGGTGAGACAAACTGGGCTCTACACCCAGAGTTCTCCAAAGAGTAGTTGGGAGTTTGAGAGCTTGAAGTTCTTTCAAGCTCAGTCTTCTGTTCAATCACAACTGATTTCACCCGGGGTGCCCGTACACTGCCGTATGCAGAGCTGTACACACTGTTATATTGTACACTGATGTAGTCACAGAAAGCTGTCCTGGCTAAGTGACGCCCAGCAGGTATCAGGAAGACCCTGAGTACCTACCTCCCGGGCTCTGGTGCTGACGAGAACAGCCAGCAGGGGTCGCCGGCACACCAGAAATTACTGCTTTCCAAGTCCCATCTCCAGTACCAAAAGGAAGGAGGAATATCGTTGCTCTTCTCCTAAAATCTTTGGCTGACCCCTCCCCTTCCCCATTTCCTTCCCCTCCTAGCCTTTTACAGTCTGAAATTTCTAAGGCACAGCTGAGCAGTTACCCCTCAAATCAGCACTCTGCCTTCCTGAACCCCAAATCAGATAAGGGACCAGGAACTGGGCTATCGGTGGCCAGATAGCTAAGAAGAAACCTGCAGCCCCCAACCTCCTGGCTCAGCCTTGGGTGATAATAAGGACACTTTCCTCCTCTCAATACTTCCCCAAACCTGCCCTGGCATCCCCCGCTAGACATGGCCCTGACCATCTTTGTCTCTCCCAATATCCACGTAAGCATCAATCACAATCCTCCTCAAACCTCCCAGGTCTTTAGTCTCCTCATTTCTGGCACTATCTGTGGTCAGTGGTTCTAGGCGGGAAGCCATCTATTGTGGGTACAAGAAGAGGACCTGCCTTACAGAGCATAGAGGGGCCAGGTGTCTGATTTCTGCAGGGAAGGGGTTCTGTCCAAGAAGGGCTGTTGTAGGCAGTTTTGGCTGTTTGCTGGGAGGGGTACTTCTCTGCTCTTTTCTACTCATCTCCCCTCCCTTGTTGTAGCAACAGTGCCCTTGCTCTCCCACTCCATCTCTTTGCTGATTCCCTCCCTTTAACTCTTGGAGCTCAGTGATTGGCGGCTGCCTGCTGCAGAACAGGCTAGGTTTATGGCTTTGCGGCAGCTGGGGAGAAAGCAAGGCCAGAGATAGAAAAATGGAAATCAACCCAGAAAACTGAGAACAATGACAGAGAGAGAGAGAGAGAGAGAGAGACAGGGAAACAGAGACAGAGACAGACAGGGAGACAGAGACAGAGACAGACAAGGAGACAAAGACAGACAGGGAGACAGACAGACACAGAGACAGAGACAGAGAGACAGGAAAAATGTCCCCAAGAATATTAAAAAACAAAATGCTTGGAGGGACCCGTTGAAGTAGAGTCACTGATTTAGGCCACACAGATGGGATAGAGAGAAAAATAGCAAGAAAGACACCAATCTAGGATAGAGATATGCTGAGCTTCCAAGGCAGGCTGGGGAATCACCAGTAGGCTGGCCCTTGTGTGTATTTAAGATCTCCAGAGATCATTCCATGATACAGACCAGAGTAGAAGATCTTGCCGTGGGTCCCACTTTCCCCCACCAGAGTGCTGCAGCTCAGTCATCTTCATGGTAGCCTCCTCCATGCGTGTCTTCCTGGAGTTTTAAAGCTACTGTAGAAATGCCCTCCTTGAGAGCAATTGGATTTAGTGTAGAAGCATCTTGTTCCATGTTCCTTGAAATGAATAGGGAAGGGCTGTGAGATTTGGAGGGATTTGGGTATTACAGCCTCCCTTGGTTGGGCATGAATAACTTGCGATGTCGTTACACAGCCTGTCGTGGCCTCAGCCGACACACACCATGTACACCTTATAGTTACTTCTGTGATTTTGTTAAAATATAGGCTTCCTTAATGGTACGGCCCATGTCTGCCCTTCTTTTCAGTGTCTACCGAGTCTTGTTTTTGTTCATCAAGTGAGCCAGTGAATGGCCCTGGAGAGGTTTAAACAGAGGGTGGATGACTACCAAGGAGGGATTAGTCCAAGGAATTTCTGCACTGAATGGCAAGCTGGGGATTTGTCGCAAGGAGCCTATGGTTTTGAGGTTCTGTGAGTCTTTTTAAACAGAATGGAGTTTACTCTGCAGCTTTCCTTAATCCTCCCAATCTGCAGGGTGAAGGGACAAAGTGGGAAGCACGGACTGCGAACCGGACTCCAACAAGGAGCTTTGTCCTTGTAGTATCTTCTCAGTGACTTCCAGGGAGGCTTTATCTGCATTTTCTGTCAAGGGATCAGAGCCAGGAATGTTTTACCGAGGTCAAGTGATTAGGAAATATGTCATATCTGGGTTACAGGAGTGCACAAGAATGCAGTCTGAGAGTAGTGTGGTGACACATACCTGTAAGCCTAGTTAGTGCTTGAAAGGCCAAGGCAGGGGGATCTCAATGTCATCTAGAGCTACAGACTGAGCTCCAAGCCAGCCTGCATGTGTGTGTTCATGGGTATGTGCACATATCTATGTTCCTGTGTGTATGTGTGCGTGTGTGTGTTCATGCATGTGCATTCATGTGTGTGTGGTGTGTGTGCCTGTGTGTGGTGTATGTGTGCATGTATGTTCATATATGTGTGTGAGTTTGTGTGTGTGTGTGTGAGTGTGTGAGTGTATGCATGTACTTAGTGAGATACTTTCTCAAAATACAAAACTATAACAAGCAAAAAGAATGAAGATTTGTGTACTCCAGGCATTTGTCTTCCTGCTGGGGAGACATTGGGTGTTTGGGGGTAAATCAGAATCTGGAGAGTCTGGGCATGTCTAGGGCTCCAGGAACTAGGTCATTACTAGAACTCATTTCTACCAATTTGGAAAATTTCCACAGTTACAGGTAGGAAGAAAAGAAAAGAGAAAAGGGGATGGAAATATAGAAAACAGGGAGGAGATGTTTCCTAAATCCAGGGTTGTAGGGCCAGTTCTGATCTGTAAGCCAGGAAAACACCATTGCATGTGTATATGTATACATATACACATATACATGTGTGCATATGTGTTGTGTATGTGTGTGTTCATGCATGTATGTGCACATGAGTGTATTTATGTAGTGTGTATGTGAGTGAATGTGTGTGTTCATGAATGTGCATTCATGTGTGTGTGGTGTGTGTGCATGTGTTCATATATGTATGAATGTGTGCTCATGTGTGTGAGTATATACATGTATGTGTGTGTGTTGTGTTCATATGTGTGTGTTTGAGTGTCTTATGATACTTGGAATGGGTAAGACATCCATGCAGTTGGGCAGCCCTCCAACAGTGATCCTTTGTACTTCCTTTATTTTTATATAGACCTCACTAAATCACAATCTTCCTGCCTCAGACAGATTTCTGAGTATCTGGGATTATCTGTGTGTGCCACCACAGTTAGCTGAAACTCACTTTTGTGAATTAAGACATTTCTGCTCTCACTTGAATAACAAAAGAAAAAAGGAAGAAGAAAAGTCTGGGTGACAAAAACAGGAGAACCATGGAGTCAGCACAGCATAGATGGAAGTCTGCCCTGACTGTGGGGCTGGGACTGTGTGGCTCAGGGGTACCCCAAGACTGAAGTCTGCCCTGACTGTGGGGTTGGGATTATGTGGCTCAGGGATATGCCAAGACTGAAGTCTTCCGGGTTTGGATGAAGCTCAGTTGGCAAAGTACTTGTTGAATATGCAAGAAACCCTGATTTTTATCTATAGCACTACACAAAACCAGGTAGGCAGAGGTAAGAGTGGTTGCAAGCACGAGGACCTGAATTTGAATTCCTAGGTTCACATAAAAGGCTATGCATGCCTGCAACTTCAACATGAATGAACACAGGCAGATCTGGAGAGCTACTGGCCAGCCAGCCTCACCAAAATGGCCTATAGGTCAATGAGAGGCAACAAGGAGACACTTGATAAAGACACCTTGTGTCCTGCTCTGGGGCCTCAATATACACAAAGTGGGCACACACACACACACACACACACACACACACACACACACAGGCACATGCACACACGCATGCACACATGAAAGAAAGAGAAAAAGGAAGGAAGAAGAGAGAGAGAAAAGAAAGAAGGAAACAAAGAACAAAAGAAAGACAGTAGTCTTAGAAATTTCATGTATTTCTCTTCCTGATAAGATAGATGATGATAGTTTGGGGGCATAGGGAAGTCTAGGCATGTCCTAGCTGTAAGGGTCCTGTTCTATAGTGGATCTTAGGCTAGTGCTGTGTAGTAGAAACTTAACTGTGGTCATACACACCATGTAACATTTCCTAATGGTCTCATTTAAAAAGTAAAGATAATCCAGAATAATATTTGTTTATCCACTCTAGCTATGATCCCTAGAGATGAATGGTTATGGCTGTGGTTTGAATGTGTCCTCCCAAAATGTATCACTTCAATCTGAATATATATAACGTTTTGAGACATTACTCTTTGTTTTTAAGTATTAAGTCTTTGAAATCTGTTATATACTTACACACACAGCCTGTCAGTGTGGAGTGGCTACAGTTCAAATATTCAGTAATGTAGTAATTGTGGCTGGTGGCTTCCCTAGTGAACAGAGCAGGACTTTAAATCATTTTAGCTTTTAGGCTTGGTGGTGCCTGAAGTCTTAGCTCCTAGAGAGACTTGAGGCAGGAGGATTACTTGAGCTCAGGAGTCTAAGGCCAGCCTGGCCAAACATAGCCAGACCCTATCTCAAAGATAAAGAAAATAAGTGTGTTCCACACCCTGTTGGCAGGAGAATCTCTGATGTTGGAGTTCTAGACAGTTTGATTTCTACTCCTTTGTTTTTTTGCTGTTTTGTTTTGTTTTGTTTTGAGACAGGGTTTCTCTGTGTAGCCTCCACTGTCCTGGAAATCACTATGTAGGCCTCAAACCCAGAGATGTACCTGACACTGCCTCCCAAGTGCTGGGATTAAAGGTGTGAACCTCCACTGCCCAGCTCCTGTTTTTTTTTTTTTTTTTCTTATGCTTTGGTTCGGGGACCTTTGTTTATCTTATTACATTAAAATTTCATGTATTCTGTATGTATATGTGTGTGTGCATGTGCCATGATGCAGTTGTGGATGTCAGAGGACAACTTACTGGTGTTGGTTCCCTTCCTTCAACTGTGTGGCTTCTGAGGGCTGGTCAGGCATGGCAGCAAGTGCTTTAAATTGCTGAGTCATTTTGCTGGCTTAGCCCTCACTTTTATGAGTCTGGTTATATTCCCAATCCCCATAGGTCGGAACTCTGTACCTATTGCAGGGGTTGTGCAGTCTGGCTATGCAGCCACTGCCACCTGAGTCATGTGTCCCTGCAGCCAGTGTCCCAGCTGTTAGTTCAGTGTCTTCCAGGAGTCATTTTCCTGGCCTTGGTGCTGAACCTGCTTCTGTTGGATCTTCTCTTTGTCACCTCTCCTAAGTAGCTTCTTATCTTTCCCTGGTCCTTTCCCATCATCTCCATCATTTTACCTTCACCTCTCCCTTCAATGTTGATATTTTCTGTTCTGTCCCTGACCATCTGGTCTTCATTTCATGCAAGTTCCCCCAACCCTCTTCTTTTTTTTAATGTGGAGTTTTAGATGGTTGTAGACCACCATGGGAGTTGAACCTGGATCTACTGGAAGAACAGCCAGTGCTCTTAACTGCTAAGAGTTAAGCTCCGTACCTCCAGCCCCAATCAATCAGCTTTAAATCACCAAACATCACTAACACCATTGCAGTGCTATAGATTGCTTGACAAAAACAAGATAGGTGTTGGTTGCTATTGAGATTTTTTTTGTTAACTCAGGAAACATTGTGGAGCCGGGTGTGGTGGCGCACGCCTTTAATCCCAGCACTCGGGAGGCAGAGGCAGGTGGATTTCTGAGTTTGAGGCTAGCCTGGTCTACAGAGTGAGTTCCAGGACAGCCAGGGCTACACAGAGAAACCCTGTCTCGAAAAAAATCATTAAAAAAAAAAAAAGAAACATTGTGGAGTGTTCTTGATGAGTAGATGCAACCATCTGTAACTCCAATTCTAGGGGATCTGATGTCTTCTTCTGGCCTCTTCAGGTACTAGACATGCATATGAACAGACATGCATGCAGGCAAACCACTCATACACATTTGAGATAGATATAGAGATAGATAGATAGATAGATAGATAGATAGATAGATAGATAGATAGATAGATAGACAGACAGATAGACAGATAGATAGATATATAGATAGATAGGTGTGGTGGTACATGCCTTTAATGCCAGCACTTGAGAGACAGAGACAGGAGGATCTATGAGTTTGACATCAGCCTCATCTACAGGACAAGTCCCCAAACAGCCAGGGATACACCGAGAAACCCTGTCTTGAAAAAAAATTCAAAAAAGAAAGAAAGGAAACAAAAGAAAACTGGTTGGTGAGTCCAGTGTGATGCTCATTTTATTCTCTATGTATTATTTTGTATGAATGAAGTGGGTCTTTTTTCCCCCAATACAAATTTTAAAAATGTTAAGGACTCATCTTCTGTGTCAGTTTCTGTATTAGATTTTGGAGCCACAGGCTGTATAAGCCCAGACCCTAACTTCATGCTACTTACAGAGATGAAAACCTTGTAGATATGATAATGAGCTTTTGTTTGTGGTCTGACTAGGGCTTGCCCAGTCAAGATCTGCACTGCTGGGTTCTTCATTCCTAGACCCTGGGTTGCCCCTTTCCTTTTTTCTTTAAGGATGGGGTTTGCAGTTATGCTGGCCTGGACCTTGCAAATGTCATCACACCTAACCAGCCCTTGGCCTTTTGAAACAGGGTTTGATATTTTCCATTTCGCAGCTACTATGATTCCAGGCATGTGTAGAGTGTGTGCTTTTATGAACACGCCACACGTGTTCTAGCTCCTTTTTCAGGATACTGAGAACTCAAGTGGGCTTTGAAGCATCCTTTGGGTGGATAGAAAGGCAGCTGCTCAGAGTCACTCGAAAACTGCACATTTCTGGGAAATAGTTCTGTTCCACTGTAGCACAGGGCTTTCCAGGGCAGGATGGGAAGAGGAAAAGCTCCTGGGAACAGCTAATAAAGGCCCTGCGCCGCCGTGCCGTGTGCTGGCACACTAAGCCATTCACACTTCAAGTTCCTGTAGACAGGGGGCAGCCACAAGGTACTCAGAGAGGACCAGATTCATCCTTTGATGACAAATGCTGACAGGAGTATCTGCTGCCACTTCATCTGATTTTTCCTTTCACTCCAGGACCTTCAGTTTTCTAAGCTTCTGCACAGACGCCGCAAAGCTCGAAGATAAGGATCACATTCATTTCAGAATGGAGGTGTGACAGGGTGAGTTGCCAAACACCACACAATATGTAGGATCAGGGCTGGATCTGAAGGCCAGCTGTCCCCCTCCCTGCTCCAAACACCTGCAGAAGTCCCAGTGTGAACACTCATACACTGCACAGGAAGAGACACATGGATCCCCCCCCCAAAAAAAAATGGAGCCAGAGATGTTGGAAGTGCTTAGTGTCAAGTTAGGGGGTGGAGGAAGGGTTGCTTCTAGCAGGAAGGAGTGTGGAACAGCTGTGGGAGGGTGAATTGGGACAGAGCTGAGGAGACAGCAAAGGGTAGAGAAGGACCCATGCCAGGGAGAGCAGGAACAAAGCCCATAGTGTGGTCCTCACCAGAGCCTCTATGTGTCAATGGCCTGGTTTGGTTAGCCATGTGCCTTTTGTGTGAGATAGAGGGTTGGCAGGGAGCAGGTGCCTGGTTCTGGATCCCTGTTTCTCTTTTAGCTCTAGGGGGACCAACGTCCTGGAAGCCAGAAAGTGTAGGTCCCAGATTCTTCCCTCCCCACCTCCCCCAGTCATAAATCACGAGTGATTTCATTAAATGCACCTCCTGCTGGGGATGTTGGCTCATAATTCCTCTCTGATTAACCCCCACTACCCCGGCAAGTTTATAGGCCAAGAAAGGGAGGGGGAGAGGGGAGGGGAAAAGGAGGGATGGGGGGAGTCCTGGGCAGGTGATGGATGCCTCTGTCAGCCCAGCTCGTATTTATTAATAGTCTTAATACGGGAAGCAATAAAGGAAGAGAGGGATTCTATTAATTAAATCATTGTTATAATTAACTTTCATTAAAGGAGGATCAATAAAGAGAGGTTGAGATGGAGAGAGGAGAGAGATCCATTATCTCCAATTTTCTTGGAAAGGATTCAGGGAATGAGATGGGGTTGCTAGGAGACAGACATGAGGGAAGACGACGGGATGTAAGATTGTCATCCAGGTGCGGTAGGAAGGGTGGTGGTGGTGGATGGGTTAGTTTCAGGTAAAGACAGGATTGTGGGGGTGGTCCAGTGAGTGAGCCTGAAGGGACACAAGGTGCTGACAAGGGTGTTTTGGAACAGAGAATGAGAGAGCTATGGGTGTATGCCCTGCTAGGGCACACAGAGAGCATCAGTGAGGTCCTTAATATATGCTCTGTGCTGCTATGGATGTCTGTGTTATCTAGACAAGTGGTTGGGGTAGATGGATGTGTTGCTCTGATTGTAGTCAAGGAGTGCACGGGGGTGTAAACAAGGGTGGTAGGGAGCTTAGAGCACATCTCACTTGGCAGAACCCAAAGACGTGTTCTTGATGGGAGTAGGGTGTAGCAAGGATGACCATGGAAGCTGACGGTCTGAGTGTCCCTTCTAATCCCATCAGCCACCTGTTTGCTCCCTCCTTAAAAGTGTGCTCCAGGCGGCTAGCACACCAGAAGGCCTGGCAAGAATGTACCTATCTATCACTCTCCTCCCTCCTGACAGGGTCCAGGAATTTGAAGCCCTTCTTTTCTGTAGCAATGCCACTTGATAAGAATATACGTCATGACAACGGTTACACATATCATATAAATATATTTGTCCAAACTGCAAATAAGAGGAGAGTTTAAGGGAGAAAGTTCTTATTGCTGGGGGGGGGGCTGGAGAAGGTGAGGGGATGGGAAATGGGGACACCTGGGATCCCTTGTCCCCCTATCCCTCACTGAAGGCACAAATACATTTTCTTTTCTGTTTGAGGACTTCGGTGTGGGGTGGCAGGAGACGTATAGGAACCCTTAAAAATACAAAAGAATCTTTCAAACATATGGCCTAAGGCTGTGGGAAAGGCTGGGGTGGGTGACAGAAAGAACCAGGGTAGGCAAGAACCGAAAGACCTGATGAGGTCATGAAGCCCATGCTGCCACCTCCACGCAGGCCCCAGAGAGAACTTGAATAAACAAACAAAGCCTGAACAAGAGAGGGTAAGGTACCCCAGGAGTTGGCTTTGGGGCATCAGAAGGAAGTGGTGTGTGTGTGTGTGTGTGTGTGTGTGTGTGTGTGTGTGTGTGTGTGTGTACTTGGGCTAGCAGTAAATAAATTGTGGGAATAATTCTATTCCCACAAGGGAAAGCCATCTCCATCCTGGTTCCTCTAAACTATTTTTCAGAAAAGTAAACTCAGCCACTGCTTCCAAGACAGATTGCTGCTTGGGACAGAGACGTCAGGATGGAAGATAGAGTTGTAAGGGTTGGGATGAAAGCGGGGTACAGGCATGGTCTGTAGGAACAGAACGTTATAAAGCCTGGTGTGATTAAAAAAAAAAAAGAAAAAGCATGAGACCAAACTGCATATATGTCTGTGTGTGTGCATGTGTGTCTACATATGAGGGAGGGGTGAGGTCACTCAAAGGTGAAAGGGTCCTGGGTGCTGAAGAAGAAATGCCCATTCATGTGGCCCTCTAGGGCGTCCTTGTCACTCTCAGCAGGGAAGCGCTCCTTGCAGATGGGGCACTCCTTCCATGGAGGGTTGGCTGGGACCCCAGGGCTGGCCTCTGACAGGGAACTCACTGTAAAGGCACTAAAGAGAGATGAAAAAAGACAGACAGGGTCAGGGTTCTCTGCGGCCTTAATTTTTATTTCTGATATAAGCCTCAAACTTGTCATATAGCAATGGAAGGTTCCTGAACTCCTGAGTCTCCCCTTCCCCTCCCATGGGCTCAGACTTCAAGCAGCACTGCAGAGCCCAGCTTCTGCTGCCTTTTTGATTTGGGGACCTCAGGGAACAAGACCCATGAGGTTCCTTGTTCCCAACGTGCCATCATGGTCATTCTCTGTTCAAGCCTCTCCTGTGGCAGTCTTCTGCTCAAAATATTAGTTCTCCAGATACCCAAGTCCTCTCTTCATCAGTCCCTGCTGGTGTCTGTAGTGCAGAACCCATCCCCCAGTCTCCCGCTCTCCTCCCTCCATCTCCGTCTGCTGCCTAATGGAGCTGAAAATGAGTCTGACACTGTTCTTCATCTTCCTGCTCCAGCAGAGAGAGAGAATGACAGCACTGGCCCTTTCTGCCCCGAGCCCCATTCCCCCCAGGCAGAGTTGGGGGCCAGGCCATGATGCTCTTTTCCTTGAGGCCCTGACCGTCTGACTAGGACTAGAGAGCCAGGCAGAAGGCACCACCTGGTTCCTGCCCATACTGCAGGTTCTCCTCCTAGAGTTTCCCAGGAAGTCAGGGATGAGCAACATCTCTAGCATAGCCAGACAGATGCTCTGGAGGACGGTCCTTCTCTCAGTCTCCATCCTCTTCCTCCCTGAAGACCTAGGTACCTACCTGGTGGCTGGGGAGGGGGAAGGGGCAGTAGAGAGGGGGAGCAGGGCAATTTGGGCTCCACGGAAGATGAAGCTAGAACAACACAGAAGCCAGTCAAAGGAGGGAGGGAGAGAGACCGAGAAGCCACCTGGGGTTTGTGGAGGGAGCTGGGCGTTCCTGTTAACCACACTGGTACCTTCTCTTGGCTGAGCCAAGAAGGGGTGTGTGTGTGTGGTTGGGAGCAGGGCGCGGAGGCTGCTTGCACAATGACCTCCCCCTCTTTGTGCTGCCCTCACCTGGCCACGTCATAGAAGGCACTGCCGAGCTCAGGAAGCAGGAGGTTGGCTTCCTCACCCCCACTCTGCACAGCTGCCATCAAGACTGACTTTTCATCTTCAGCCTCCTGGGAAGAGACAGGGAGGATTGCGATGGGTTCCGAGGTGGGCAAGTAGCAAGTAAGGGTGGAGAAGCCAAGGTTGGTCCCGGACAGCAGAGTGGCAGGAAGAGAGAAGCAGAACAGGGCTTTGCCAGGGCTGGTGAGGTAGGGCAAGGGGACAGAGACAGGACAGGACCTGGGAGCATCAAGGCTATTGCACTGGCCTGGGTTTTAGGTGAGACAAGATTTCACTGTATAGTCTTCGCTGGCCCAATCTACACCAGGCTGGCCTTGAGCTCTGAGTGTGGAGTCTGAAGCTAGGCCTGCCTCCTCCAGTCTGGAGTACAAATGCTAGAGAATGAGCCCAGAGTATGGTGCAGGCTTCTCTGTGGTCCAAGTGTGACCCTACCCCTGCTTTCTCATTCCATGTGGGCTCTCACTACTCACCGAGTCTGAGCTGCTGGCCTCCCCTGGCCCTGAGAACTGCGGAGCAATGGGTGCGGGCTGGTTGATGACAACAAGAGAAGAAGCCTCCCGAGGCCCAGGAGGGGAGGAGCGCGTGTTTCCATTCTCACACAAGCCATAGGATGGGAGCCGCATGTCTTCTGGGGACTCATCCTCTGAGTCTGTCAGAGATGCAGGGCAGCCTATGAGAGGGAAGGCAGACAGAGAAGAAAGGAAAGGTCAGCCATGGAAATCTGAGGAGGGAGACCCTTCAACTACAGAGGGCCCAGAGGAATGCGAAGGGACAGCCAGGCCTCTTCAAAGCACATAAGAGAGGGGGAGCATAAGAGGTGTCCCAAGACTGAGGGTACAGACTCAGCCCAGCAGTGGCTTCCTCGTCCTCTGTGGCAGCATCTTCGGTCCACTTCTCATCCGCCACCTTCTCCAGGCGGGCCTCCAGCTTCCTCATGTACTCCAGCAGTTCCTGCAGTTGGGGAAGGGGAAGCAGATGCTGTAGCTTGTAGATACCAGCCTTGCTGCTTGCTGGGCCTTTCCTTGGTGGTCACACAAGGCAGATCTCCGTTAAGGTATAGTTCTCCTCTATCCTGCGCCTATTTCCCTTCTGGTGTTCCTCTTCAGCACGACGTCAGCTTCTAAGAAGGGTCAGGGCCCCTTTTCAACCTCTGTATCCTCAAAAAGATTCTAGTTTCTGAGCCAAGATAGTACCAAGATGATACAGAATTTTAAGCACCCAAGCCCTTGGCTTTGTCATCCAGGGTCTCACCTATGGCAACAGGTGACTCTCACCTGTTTCTCTGTCTGCAACTGCTCCTTCTCCTTCTGAAGCACACGGAGGGCTGACCGCAGCTCTGTGAGCTCCCGCTTACTCTCTGACAACTGCACCTGAGAGGAAAAGGTAATGGAACCTAGAGCCTGCAATGTGTCACCAAGAACCTGATCCAAAAGTTAAACTGTCTTCTCTTGCTCTATAGCCAATGTTTCTTCCACAAGGACCTTGTCTTGCTCCCCCCCCCCAACCCCTGTCCCCAGGCTCAGGCCAAAGTCCTAAACTCTACCTCTTTCTTCTTCTTCTTTTTTTTTTTTTTTTTTTGAGACAGGGTTTCTCTGTATAGCCCTGGCTGTCCTGGAACTCACTTTGTAGACCAGGCTGGCCTCGAACTCAGAAATCCACCTGCCTCTGCCTCCCGAGTGCTGGGATTAAAGGCATGTGCCACCACACCCGGCCTTTTTTTTTTTAACTCTACCTCTTAAATGCTTCCCTAGCTAACAACTATATTACGTTGAGGTGAAGAGGTTTAGGTAATACTGGAAGCCTCCCTGTAATTCTCATATGTCATCCCAGAGCCCAGAGGTGCATTCTGTGAGCAGGAAGGGAATGTACACATTCAAACCAAGAGGGCTGGGAATTACCCAGGTCAGCACATGGTACTTCAGAGCTGAGGGGCAGTGGGCACTTATACACCAGGACATAGGTCTGAACCTAAGAAAGCAGGCACCTCACCAGGTTAGAATCCTTTTCTCGGGCCAGCTCGGTCTTGAACACCTGGCTCTGGCTCCTCTCCTCCTGCACTGTCTTCTCCAGCCGGAGGATCTCGGCACTCAGCTTCAGGATCTTATCCTTTTCAGCCTAGGATGGTTCAGGGGAAGATGGGAGGGAGGAGGAGACGTGGCAAAGGATGACAGGAAAATAGCATTGCCCTCTCTGTGTCTTTCTTTTATGTCTGGGGGACCAAATTGTTTCTGACCAATTTCCTCTCTTCTGAGTCACCTGAAAGTGGGAATTGGTAATACGGCAGGGCCTGGTGCCCATGACAGCAAATGTTTCTACACCAAAGTTGGTAAACTAGGGATTTTGGTGATCAGGACTGGGACTCCTTGTCCGGCTGGTCCATGTCTGGAAAGCACAGTGGGCATCTCTCCTCAACCTCCCAGAATCTTACCCACTCTTCTCTCCTCCCAGAGCACCCAACTTACAGTTGGAGTCCCAGACGTAGGGGAGGGTCACCCCTACCTCCATGCTCTGCAGCAGCCCTGTCCGCTCCTTGCTCCATTGGCACTTTTCTTCCTTCATGTGCAGGCTGAGCTCAGCCAGTCGGCCGTTGACTTCAGCCACCTCCAGTCGGCTGCGGTGTAGTTCAGCTATGGTTCGGTCTCTAGCTCCTGCTGCACTGGCCAACTCCTCCCCAAGAAGGGCCGCTTTCTGTTGGCTTGAGGCTGCAAGTTCCTGGACCCCTCGGAGCTGCTCTTTCAGGGGTTCCAGCTCGGCCTTCAAAGACAGGAGATCAGATCCCGTAGGCAACCATGTGTGAGCCAGGGAGCCCCTCAATTGGGTTGTGCTGTTCACTTTAGCCACCTTTGCCTCTTCTCTGCACACCCAAGACTACTTGGAACTCACACTGCTTCCTACCACCTACAGGCCTTCACTCACCACTTTCTGCTGGGTTTGGCCTAGGGTGTCCTTCATGTGGGTTAGCTTGTCCTTCAGTTGCTGGACCTGAGCACCTTGCTCTTCTTGCCGGCTCTTGGCCTCCTGCAGCTCTGTATTTAAGCAGCAGTTCTCCTCTCGGACCATTTGTAACTCAGCCTGGTGCAAATGGAAAGCAGGTAAGGATCAGGGGGTGAGTATTCAGACAGCCACAGGCAGGCTGCCTTCCTGTCACTGTGAGGAGAGAGGGCTGTTTCTTAGATTCACACAAGTGGAGTCATTCACTCCTGTCCTGTCTTCTTGGGTTTCAGTCCCAGCCTATTAAGGCAACCCTGCTTTCCCACTTTTCCTTTAAGTCAAAACAGTCTGGATGGCCCTTTAAGCTCAGAATACTGCACCTCTCACCTTAGACCTTTCTCTGCCCCCCACCCCCTTTCTCCCTTCCCCTCTCCCAAGGCTCCATCTCTCTATTCCCTCTCCCTGCAGTCATACTATGTAGCTGGTCCAGATTGGCTTTAGACGTACGCTCCTCTGCCTGCTTCTGTCTCTAATGCTGAGATCACAGGTGCATGCCACTGTGCTTAGCCTTTCCTGAGACTTCTGTCTGCTGTACTGAGTACTTCTCAGTTCATCTAATTGGACACTTGGGTGTTATTCTTGGCTCTCTTTTCTCCCCAGAAGAAAAGTGATAGCTTTTCCACTCTCTACCCTGGTTACAGCTATCTTTTCTTTTCTATTATTGTCATGACTATGTCAGTTCAGGCATGACTGTTCTTGTGGGCTGACCCGATAGTGTTGTAACCAGTTACTCAGAAAACAAAATCAGGCAGTCAGTGCTTGTCAGTACAATTGTTTTTTTGGGTTTTGTTTTTGTTTGAGAAAGGATTTATCTGTACATTCCTGGATGTCCTGGAACTTGCTCTAGAGATCAGGCTGGCCTTGACTCACAGAAATCTGCCTGTCTCTGCCTCCCTAGTGGTGGGATTATAGGTTTGTGCCGTCCACCACCATCTAGCTTTCAGTACAATTCTTCTACCATGTGCATCCTCTACCTGACATCCACCAGCACTTCTCACTGCTAAAGGAAAGAGGTTCACCTGCAGACCTCTGCACCTTACCTCAGCTCTGCACAAGCTCCCTCGAGATGCTCCTCGCATCTTTCTTTGCTCTGCTTAACCCGACCCACGTGTTTGTTTGTATTGTTTTATATTTCTAAGACAGGATCTTGCTATGTAGCCCAGGACCTCGAACTTGTGGCAATTCTCCTGCCTCAGCCTCTTCAGTGCTGGAATTAAAGTACCATCACATCTTGCTCAAACTCTTCACTGCTGAGCAGTTTTCTAGAGAAGCCCAAGGTTCTGAGAAAGCCATTGAAGGTTCTGCAAATATTTTATTTGAATTCATTCTATTTTCTTTAAGGCTGCTTAACACTGAACTACAATCTAAGCTCTGAACTTGCTCTAAATTATTAAAAACTGTTTTTAAAAGTCTGTCAGCACACAGTAAATACACTGGAGAGCACCAATCCACTGATATGTGCTTTTAGGTTAATTCAGAATTAAATTTCTTTTGTATTTTCTATCAAATTGAAGAGTAAATCCGAAGCTGTAAAGTTGACAGTTTAAAAACTGATATCCAGGCTGGTGAGATGGCTCAGTGGTTAAGAGCACAGACTGCTCTTCTGAAGGTCCCGAGTTCAAATCCCAGCAACCACATGGTGGCTCACAACCATCCGTAACAAAATCTGATGCCCTCTTCTGGAGTGTCTGAAGACAGCTACAGTGTACTTACATGTAATAAATAAATAAATCTTTAAAAAAAAAACCTGATATCCTTGACTACTTACTTGTCTATGACTCAATGGAATTCCTTCCCTTCTTCTTTCCTACCTATTGACATAGTGTCAGGCGAGGCTGGCCTTCCAGTCAAAAATCCTTCTGCCTCAGCCTCCTGAGTGATAGAACAGATGCCAAGCACACCATCATGCCTGGCTCTTATTTCATCCTTTTGAGAGCCTTTGTATTAGTGTGTATGTTTATGCATGCATGTGCATGTGCGTGTGCGTGTGTGTATGCATGTGCAGGCACATGAGCCAGGTGGACCAGAGGTTGATCTTGGGTGTCTTCCACAATTGCTCTCTACCTGCCAACTGGCTAGACTGGCTGGCTAGTCCCAGGGTTCCTCTTACACCAGCATTATAGGTCCTCACTTAACAGCTGTTTCTAAGTCTAATAAGAGGTGTTCTTACCCACCCTTCTGGACCCTGTGAGGTTGTATTTGGCTTTTCTTGGGACATTTATATTGCACTTTGACTGCTTGTGATGTAGGCAGGTACTGCACTGTGGGGCAGGGGGTACACAGGGTCTCCTTTACATCTCACCCTTGTGTGTGCCCAGCATTCAGAAGAGAATCAACAAACTCTAGCTGTATAACTGAGAAAGCAAACCCATTTGGGAGTCTCTTACCTCACTCTGCTCCTTGTCTGCCTGGAATTCCTTCAGCTGCCTCAGGAGCTTCTCTTGTTCCCGTGTCAGGGCCTTCACTGTGTCTCTAACCCTGTCGATGAGATGACAGTCTTGGGTGGAAATACTCAGACCTCTGACCCACGCTCTTCTAGAACATGGTCGTCCACTGCTTTCCTTTTTGTTGTTGTCATTTTTGAGACAGGGTTTCTCTGTGTAGCCCTGGCTGTCCTGGAACTCGCTCTGTACACCAGGCTGTCCTTGAACTCAGAGATCTGCCTGCCTCTGCCTCCACAGTGCTGGGATTAAAGGTGTGGGCCACTATGTCAGGCTTCTTTCCTCTTTATGTATCACAGGATACATAAGGATGTTCTACCAGTGGCTCCCTGTTTCTACTCAATGACAAGATGAAACTCAATCTTTCAGTGACAATGGGCAGTCACTATTAACCCTGAGTTTGCTGTAGATCAGAAGAGGCTGCAGGCACATGTGTGCAAGAATCTGCATGGAGCCCGAGAGAACCTTATCTAATAAGCACTGACATTTGAATTTCATACCATTTTTATTATCACAAAATAGTACTGTTCTTTTATCTGATCATCAGGTACCAAATCATGTAACAATAGGTGGTAGGCAGGCTAGACGAGGCATGTAAAACATAGTCTCTGAGAACACAGACATCTGTCCTGACCTAGGGTAAGCCTAGTACATGATGAAGCAACCCCTTGGACCACTTTGCTTACTGCCCTGAGACAGAACATCAATTTCCTTTAGAAAGGTTTTTGTTGTTTAAAATTTTACACACACACACACACACACACACACACACACACACACACACTCACAGAACAGAACAGCTCAGGCTAGATTGGTCTCTACCTCACTATGTAACCTAGGAAGGTCTAACTGGTGATCTTCCTGTCTCTGTTTTCCCGATGGGAAGATTTTGGCTCTGTACAACAGACACAAAAGTGATAGCTGATACTGAAAGAGGCTGGACTAAGAATGGCTTTCTTTTAAATACCTTAATACCACTCTTAATGTTAAGATTCTGTGATTTAGCCAGGCATGGTAGCACATGCCTCTAATCCCAACATTTGGGAGGCAGAGGCAGGAAGATCTCTGTGAGTTTGAGGCCAGCCTAATCTATATATTGAGTTCCAGAACAGCCAGAGCTACATAGTAAGGCTCTGTTTAAACAAACAAACAAACAAACAAAAAGATTCCTGTGGTTTATACTTTTTCTCAAGGGAGAGATTTTCTTGTATTCTTGGATCAGCAGCTCCAACATTTCTGTCTCTTTTTTATAGTGCTGGGGCTGAAGCTAGGGTCTTGCATACACTCAAAAGGTACTCCTACTGAGCTATGACACTGAACATTCCCAACAAGAACAGAATTTAATGCCTTTCCTGTGCTTTAAATATATTATTTATTTACTTAATGTAATACATTCTCTCTCTCTCTCTCTCTCTCTCTCTCTCTCACACACACACACACACACACACACACATCCTTATTTATATGACTATAATTATGAACTCTGGCTATGTTTCCCAGGCTAGACTCAAGTGATCTCTCCTAGATATTCCATCTCCAGTTCTGCTTAGCTTCTACCACACAATAAATAGCAACTGATCTTTCTGAAGGCCAAGAACAGCATCACAGAGATGTATGAGAGCTGGCAGAAGGAAATCCCTAGTAGCCAGGATACCCCATATGCAACTGTGAAGGGCCAGAGCAACCAGTGGGCTAGGCAGCAGGTACGCTCATCTGATGCAAGGACTGGAGTGGAGGCCTTGGGGACAGAGGCCACCCTCAGGCTGGGGAGGTCCCCTACCTGTCCAGCTCCACCTCCTTCATCAGCACTTTGTCACTCATGGTCTGGATGTCATCCTCTAACTCCAGGATACGGGCCACATGGTCTCCCTGCTGCTGGCTCAGGATGTCCCTCTCTTCTGAGAGCTCCCCATGGGACCGGGAGAGCCCCTGGAATCAAGGTTCCACCAAGAGAGACAGAGGGTCAGGGCAGGCTCAGGCTTACCATTATATGTATGCCCTGCCTCTGTCCTGCCGCCTTCCTTGGGAAAGCTGAGTGGAGGTGCTGTTGCCCTGGAATGTGGCATTATGGCACCATTCCTGGATGCAGAGGACTGAGTAACTTGAGTCTTGTTACAAACTGGGATGTACCTCTTATCATTCAAAGCTCAGTCTCACCTGTTACCCTTAAGCCCATTTCCTCGATGCAAGGACCATCTTAAAACTCTATTGACATCTTTCCTTTCTCCTCTTTGCTGGGTCTAGGCCCCACCCCCACCCCCACCAGCTCCAACTCCCACCTTGTACTGCTCTGTGAGCTCCGAATGCTCCTGCCTGGCTGTGGCTAGAGCTGCCTCCAGCTCCTGCACTCGGCTCCTCAGCTCCGTCACCTGATCCTCCAACTGCAGTTTCAGCTGCATCAGGTCATTCCGCTCCTGCTGGCTCTCATCCAGCTGGTTCTACAAGGGCAGGAGAAGGGGGTGAGAGTGTGTGTGTGTGTGCATGTGTGCGTGTGCATGTATGTCACCATTACAGACACCTCGGGGTAGAGAAACTGAGTCAGCGTGGCCTAGACCTTAACCGCCCTCAATCACCTTTCAGCCCAGTCTGGCACTTTCCTCTGACGGCACAGTGACAAGGGGCCTCCTCTAAGTTTACCTTATCTCTATTGAGTCAGACAGATTTGAGTAAATCTGAGATAGTTTTTACTAGCCAAACCACCAAACTCCTCATCTGTGAGGTTTAAATGAGAATAACCAATGTAAAAACAGAACACTGGGTAGAAGCTTGTATTATCTCTCATTTAGGTACAAACGTCCTCCTATCATGTTGATCCATGTATTTATCAGGCTCAAGTTCTGGAGAGCAGGGACTGGTCCAAATCTCTGAGGAGCTACCAGTTTTCACCTGCTGAGCAGGTTTCCTCCCATCTGGAGAATGGACAGACTGCCTCCCACCTATCCTTGTCCCTCATGGTCTCTCAGGCTCCCTCTGTAGTATCTGCCTTCGCTCCTGAGACTCTGGTGGAAATATTTCTATTTTTTTCTGGCACATTTTTAAGTTTGAATTTTCTAGCATCCACTTTAATAAGTATATGAGGACCAGAGAAACAGTCAGCAGTCGGGTGCTTGTTGCTCTTGGAGAGGGTCAGAGGTCAGTTCCCAGCAGCTACATCAAGTGGCTCACAACCACAGGCAACTCCAGCTCCAGAGTATTCTACGACACTCCTTTCTGGCCTCTGTATCCACATGTATGCACACACACCTGGGCTGGGAAAGGTAATTGAGGGATTGCAGTTAAAAAAGTACCATGGCTAGGCCAGCAAGATGGCTGATTACATAGAATACTTGTTGCCAAGCCTGGAAACTTGAGCTTGGTCCTTGAATCCTTGAAACCAACGCAGAAAAGGATGAGAAGACCAACTTCCACAAGCTGATCTCTGACTCCACAAGTTGTGGCATGCATGCACTTACATATATACATATATACACATACCCAGATAAATACAACTAAATAAATAAATGTTGAGATACTAAGTGTTTGAAATCCAGTATGTTATCTTTCCTGTGATTATACTTCAAACCGCATTAGTCATACCTAAAGTGCCAAAGAGCCGTATGTGGTCAGCACCTTCGGTACTGAATGGGACTGAATACCCTGCTGTGCCCACGCTAGAGGCAGATCTCAGCCTCCTTTCCTCCCTGGGTTCCTTGAGGCAGTTTTCCTCCACCTTGTGGATTCCTGTAGGATTTAGGGCAGGCAGCCACCCTTTGAGAAGGCTGGCTCAGTTCTGGAATGTCAATTATACTGGCCTATGATGACTTGCTTTCCTGTTCTGTGTCTGTGTAATGGCTGAGTTTGTTGAGAGCAGACCTCTGGTAACTCCCAGCAAAGTCTTCAGTTGAGGTGACAGAGAAGGGAGGTGAAGGAAGGAGGGGACTCTTGCAATGCTTTCCTAATGGCCCTGGCCCAGGAACAAGTCTGATATATTTATTTTTTTCTTACCTGAAGCACAGTGGCCTTGGGGACAACCAACAGGATGTCAGAACCTCCATCGGCCTCCTCCAGGGTCACCAGTTCATCCATGGGCCTTGGCTCTCGGAACTGGAATGGAGGGCTCTGCCCACACACCCGACCCTGGCGGTTCACATACCGGAACTGGTAGAGTTGGGCTCCTGGTTTGGGCAGGTAGCTGGCTGTGGGAAGAATAGCCCAGAAACCCAGTATGATTTCTGGCTCTCAAGGGTTAGCAGGTCCCTGTTCCTATTAGGGGAGGAAAAGTATTACCATGTAACCTACTGTCCACTCCCCTGTGGCTAGTCCTTGGGATATGGTCCTTCCTCCTTCCTGCCTAGACACCTGATTTATTCACATTCTGTCTTCCTCTTCATCATATTGACTCTAGCTGGCACTTATTGACTGCTGGCATGCACCACGCATCACACATCCAGTGCTCCCCAGATGATTTAAAATCCCTGCACTGATCCTACAAGTTGGGACCTTATTCTAACTCACCGCTCAATGCCAAACAGCTTGTAAAGTAGGGAGCAGAGATCTGAATCCTGGTCTCTCAGACTGCTGTTACCATACACTTTCTCTTGTCCTATACTGCGAGTCCCTCTTTCATTGTGTAAATGAGTGGGATTAACATCCTCTGTCTTTGTACAGTATCCTCTAAGTTACTGGTGCTGACCCTACGATAACTTGCTGAACTCTGTTTGATACAGTCTCACAAAGACTTTTGTTTTGTTTTTTTTTTCCCTTTTGGAGACAGGGTCAGCCATGTTGCCTAAGCCAGCACTGATGTCCTCTAGCCTCCTTGGTAGCTGGGGTGACACTGGAGTACCATTCGGCCTGGCAATTAGGAGTTATGTGCCCTCATATTCCTTATCCTCTGTGTTTTTATGGCTGTTAGCCCTTTGCCTTCCCCCAAATCACCACTTTTTTGGCTCCTCCATCTTTATTGTTTGTTTGTTTGTTTGTTTATTTATTTATTTTTGTTTTTCGAGACAGGGTTTCTCTGTGTAGCCCTGACTGTCCTGGAACTCACTCTGTAGACCAGGCTGGCCTCAAACTCAGAGATCCGCCTGCCTATGCCTCACAAATGCTGGGATTAAAGGCGTGCGCCACCACTACCCAGCATTCCATCTTAATTTATACCTTGGAATTGGACACTGGCATGGGTGGGGGAGCCATCAGTTGTACTTTCTGGCACTGAGGACCACACGAACGTGTGATAATCCCGAACGCAGGCAGCTTCCACCTGGAAGAGAAAGGCACGATGACAGAGTTATCATCTGTGAGTAATGGAAGGGTCGGCAGGACTGAACAAATGGTACCAAGGATGCTAAGAGTCAGGTAAGGTTGGAGAACATTATACTATCAGGAGAGAGATAGGAAAAGATGAACTTTATACTGACTGCCTCTGTGTCATCTTTCTGCCTATCAACCTGAGAATCTAAGAACCTAGCCACTCCTCAATAATCTTGAGCCAGAAGAGGGTCTAGGAATACCTTAAAAATGCCAATCCAGTCACTGGCACTGGGCATGGTACCCGGAGGCAGAGTGTAGTGACATTCCACCTTGGTGTTCGGGATGTAGGTACGGGCCACATTCAGGAAGTTGACTCCACCCCGGGATGGTGCCCGGCTTAGTGATGACTCTTCCATGCTATCCTCAAGATGCCTGATGTCCTATGAAAGAAAGGGTTGATAGACTTAAGTCTTCCCACTGCTTCCTTCCCTTGACCTCTGTGCACCTACCCACAGTCCCTGTCACTACACAGGTTTCCAGGCCCCAAGGTTGTGGGACCTTTTTAAAGTATCACTTTTAATTCCTGGGCCATAGGTGTTGCCTTCCAAGTCAACTTCCTACCCTGTCATGTTGTACCCTCTTTGGCTTACAGGCCCTCACCTGTCTAATTTCTAATCCTTTTCATTGCCCCACTGACCCAGCATCTCGGTCTCTGCCAACCTCTGTCTCTCCCTTTCATCTCTCAACATCCTTGGGAATTCCAGATTCTCTTGGTTTCCCGATGTAACTGACCCCCTATAACTTCTGGCTCTAGAATTCAAAATCCAATGGAAGTGTGAGCCTCTCTCAGTTTAAGCAGGTCTCCCTTACATATGCCTAAGCTTGTTGAACCTACTTCACCAGGTAAGAGTACCAAAACAACAACTAATCTCTCATGATGATGAGTCTTCAGAGGGGACTATGGTTTGGGGGACCAACAACCTAATCCTGGCTCCTCTGCTCTTGGGGCACCTATCCATGAGTTGTCTATCTCGATCAATCCTAGGGAAACAGAAGAAGGCAACCTTTGGCTTTCCTCCAAGACTAGAGAAGAGGAGGATAATAGGAAAGACAGGTTCCTGTCCCTCAACTTCTATTCCAGGAAATCAAAAATTCTGGAGGTGGCAGTTCAAGGGTGGAGTGAAATATTCAGTAGGAAGGTAGTGGTGTGCGGAGATGGAATGTGGGGGCCTGGAGCCAGGAAAGCCCCGCCCTTAGTCAGGGAAACAGGCTAGAAATAGGGTAAGTCAGGGGCCCTGAAAAGGGGAAATGTACATTCAGTGTTGAGAAAAGGCAGAGTTCAACAAGGAACACTTTTTTTCCCCCCACATCTTGACGGGAGCAGAGCTAGAAACCTAATGATTTGTTTGGGTGTTAGCCCAGCTCCAGTACCTTGTCCCCATTCTTGTTGGCTCCTCTTAGCCTCAATTCTAAGGGTTCAAATCTTGCCATATGCTTCAGTTAATGGCAGGAGATAAGCAGATAAAATGGAGTTAGCTAAGGAGAACTAATTGGAAAATAGATGATAATAGTAACAATCAAGATTTCGGGGGTAGGATAGCTGGGTGGAGAAAGGTGCTAGCCACCAACTCAAGGTTGGGAGGAGAGAACTGATTTCCCCAAGTTGTACTCTACACCTTTCTTCACACAGACACACACAGAGAAGTAAAAAAAAAAAGTTAAAACAGAGTGGTACTCAGAGATGAGTAAGAACAAAGTATGCATGGTATACATGTTTGGAATGAAACTCACTGCCTATTAACTTAAAAAAAAAATACACCTCAGTCCAGAGCTGAGAGGCAGCCCTCTTCTCTCTAGCCCACACATCTGCTTCCTGTGTCAGCTGCAGCTGATGTGTCCAATCAGACATCACCACTAGTCATACCCACGCCCCCAAACATCACAAACCCACACCAGGCTGAGACAGTGGGGGAGGAACTTTTAAAAGAAATTAAACACTCCATGGAGAAGGAAAGATGGGCCAGCAATGCAATAGGAAACAGTTTCTTTGTCGAGTTTTTTTTTTTTTTTTCCATCTATGAAAAATCCCTCATTACAGCTACTCCGTGTTTCTTCAATGTAAGTCTTCTTAGGGTAGAGTGAGATCTGTCTCTAAAGTTCTATCCGTTGAGAACCCCGAACCCCTCCTTTCCCACAAAGAAAATCTGTAACAGCTGCAGATATTCTCCAGAACTGAAAGTCCTGGGCACCTAAAGTGTATGTGGTCAGATGCTGATGTTCAAATGCTCTGTGTGTGTGTGTGTGTTTGTCCTCTCCACTGTAGGGCTCTCAGCGTTTTGGCGTTCCACAAGTTGGAAGTTTTCCCCTCAAGGATTCAGCGTAGTAAAGGCCTTTGGATCTTTGGATTTGGGTAAGAGAGAGAAGGTCTGTGTGGGCAAAGACTTGCCTAGAAAAGATTAAGCAAATATTTCAGTCCCTTCAAGCTTCCATAATCGGATTGAGCTTTACAGAGGAGGCCCCGCAAGAAAGTGAGGACAATGCGGGCTACCCCTCAAGGCCCCCCTTGAAACCAACAAACCCGAAACGTGGGGGAGGCTTCCTCAGTGCGTAAAGAATTAAAACCTAAATGCTCCTACCGTCCTCTTCTACAGTTCTCTCAGATTAGCCTTTCGCAGGCTGAAAAGCGGCCTGACCACCCCCGCGTAAGCCCACCCTCAGTTAGGCCAAGTTTCTTACCCCACGGACGGATCAGCTGTTCCCCTCACCTTTCACCAACAACAAAAACAGCACTCCGACTACAGGAGGGGAGGGGAAGAGTGACGCGAGCGCTTCTGGGGCTTGTGGTTCTTCTATGACTCGACACCGTCCACTTTTCTGTCTGTGGAACTACATGGCCCAGGAGGCTGCACGCGAGGGGCGGGGAAGAGGGCGTGGCGATGATGGACTCAGCGTGGCATCCCGGGAGGTGTAGTTCTCACTCCCGTGGCTGTTCAGGAGGGTGTGTCTTCCAAAGGACTTCACGGCCCGTGATTCCTCAAGAAAGAGCAGGCTGATCTAGTGGTGGCTGCTGGTTCGTAGCATGCTTCTTGGGAGAGTTGACGGCTTTAACGCGTTCTGCACAGCTCTTTTTGGTGGGGCGGAACGCTTCCAGCACAGCCTTCTTGTTCGCTTTTACAAGATAGGCAGTAGTATTATATCTACTTACAAAAGAAGAAACTTGTCTAAGGAACCCTCTAGGGTCAGGGCTATGAAACTGTAGAACTCTGCCAGGCCTCTTCCAAAGCTGCGAGCTACAGCCACCATGTTGTGGGTGGGGAAACTCACAGTGGTGGTAGTAGTTATTTATTTTTAGCTTGCTCTGACTTCAGGGTTGATAGATCTTGTAAAAGTCTCAAAGCTTACTGTTTGGTTCCAGCTTGAGAAGATTTCTGTGCCAAGGAGTCCGATAACACACACACACACACACACACACACACACACCACACCACACACCGCACACACCTGCACGTGCTCCCCCTGGAGTAGCTTCTGGGGATAGAATTAGGGGGCATAGCTTGAAGTGGTGGCCAGGCTGTGGAATGAAAAGCATGCGGTTGAAGAGAGAGCTTGGCAGGACTGCCACAGCTCACAACAAGCTACTTGAGAGGCTTGTTTGCCCAAGCCTTTAAACTGGCTTAAATTAATTAGAGCAACAATACAACTTGCTGCTATAGTTTTTTTTTTTTTTTTTTTTTGATAGGTGAAAGAGTCACACTGTTCCCACACCACAAGTCACTTAAGGACTTGGATGGGCATCATCGTTGTGGGCGGCCTCCAACCCTGGAAGAGTTCAATTCCCGCCCCGCCCCCCCGCCCCCCCCCCATCAATATTAAAGGATTAAGTGAGATGTAGTGCCACACACCTATAATCCTAGCAATTGAAGAGGCAGAGGCAGGGGGATCCTGGAGATTTCAATTCCGACTCAGGCTACGCAGGAGACCCTGTCACACAAATAAATAGCTATGCCGGAAAGATGGCTGTCCTCTCCTGGTCGGGTCCATTCTAATTATCTGCGGCAGTAGGTTCTGGCACCTCTTCTTTTACCATGTCTTTTTTGTAGGTTGTTTTTTGTTTGTTTGTTTTTGTTTTTTTCCTTTTAAAATTGAATAGGGTATTTGATGTTGTCCTTGGGTGCCTTTCATTTGAAGATCTCCAAGCATTAAGTCACTGGGCTGCACAAACATTAAGATGACATGTCTGTGTCATTAGTCAGGATTTATGAGTTAGGGCACAAGCTGCTGGATGGGGAGATAGTTCAAGGTCCTGGGTTAGCTATGAGTGAAGCCTGCCAAAGACTCAAGTCTCAAATGTTTATTTTGTCTGCATTCAGAATGAAAGCCTGTAAAAATCTCAGTCTCAAATAGAGCTAAAGGTAATAACAACTTCCATGTTTGGGATGCTTACAGCGTTTTTAAACAGCCATAACGTATGCCCTATTATCATCCGCATTTTACGTATAATGAGAGCAACACTCAGACAGCTGAGTAATTCGTGAGGTTAATCCAGCTAAGTGGCAGAATCAGGGTTCAAGTTCCAGTAGTCAGCACCGTATTAATGTGGCTTTAAATTCTGTTGTTGTAAGAAGCAGTGTTAGTCAGGGGATAAATATTCACTGAACTCTTATGTACTCAGCGAAGGCACGTGGCAACGGGAAGACCCATCATTCAACAAGTATGTGTTAGTGCTATGCTGGATGTTCCATATGTCTCACTAAAAGAGTAAATACAGATACTGAAGGATATATTTGATTGGGTTAGTTTGTCAAGATGGGGACCGGGGGTGGGGGGAGGCTGGAGAGATGGCTCAGCAGTTAAGAGCATTGACTGCTCTTCCAGAGGTCCTGAGTTCAAATCCCAGCAACCACATGGTAGCTTACAACCATCTGTAATGAGATCTGATGCCCTCTTCTGGTGTCTCTGAAGACAGCTATAGTGTACTTATATATAATAAATAAATAATTCTTTTTAAAAATTGGGGGGTTGGGGACCAGGTAGAAAAAGGAAGCTTACTCTAGGATGAAGCCAAGATTCAGAAATGGACTCAGTGATGCTCACCGGAGCCTAGAGAGGAACTCAAAAATAGCACATTCCCTTGAACTTAACACATGTATCATAGCAAAATGAAAGCAAAAATGCAGGGGTGCTGGGTTTGATACCCAGCATGGCATAAAATGGAGCATGGTAGTATATACCTATAATCAACTTGGACCCAGAGGCAGGACTATCAAGTGTTCAGGAACATCCTTAGCTACATACCCAGTTTAAGAGCCAGTTTTAGCTGTAGGAGACCTCATCTCAACAGAAGAGGCTATTGAGATGACCCATCAGGTTAAAGCACTTGTTTAAGAAACCTAGTAATCTCAGCACAATCCCCAGCACCGTTTGGAAAAGGAGGACGAGATGGCACGCAGCATTTCTTTTCTTTTTCTTCTCTTTCAAGGTTTATTTATGTATTTCATGTATGTGAGTCCACTATTGCTGTCTTCAGACACACCAGAAGAGGGCATCAGATCCCTATTACAGATGGTTGTGAGCCACCATGTGGTTGACTGGGAATTGAAATCAGGACCTTACCGCTGAGCCATCTCTCTAGCCTGGAATGCAGCATTTCTGGGTCAAGATGGTCGATGGACACAGAAAATTGCCCTGACACTCACAGGCCAGCTAGCATAGCAGAGACATCAAGAGAGATGCTGAGGGATGGAGAGATGGTTCAGTAGTGGTTAGAGCACTGACTGCTCCTCCAGAGGTCCTGAGTTCAATTGCCAGCAACCACATGGTGGCTCACAACCATCTGTAATGGGATCTGGTGCCCTCTTCTGATGTATCTGAAGATAGCTACAGTATACTCACATATAATAAATAATTCTTAGAGATAGAGATGTTAAAAGTCATCTTCTTACCTCCACATGTAACAGTGGTACCTGTGCCACCTGAATTCACACACACACACACACACACACACACACACACACACCACATGCACACACTAAAAAAAACAAACAAAAATTATTCAAATATGGCTTGGAAAATGGCTCAGTGGTTAAGAGTATTTGCTATTCTTCCAAAGGACCCAGGTTCTACTTCAAACAACCACATGACTACTCACAACTCTCTGTAACTACAGTTCTAGGGTATTGATGCCATCTTCTGACCTCTGCAAGTTCCCACACACATGTAGTATATATACATAAATGCAGGCAAAACAGTCATATGCATAAAATTATAATTTTTAAGTGAAAAAACAACAAGGGGTTGGTGAGATGACTCAAGGATTAAGAGCACTGACTGCTTTTCCAGAGGACCCAGGTTTGATACCCAGCACCAACACACTAGCTAACAACTGTCTGCATCTCCAGTTCCAGGGGATTTGATGCTCTTTTCTGGCTTCCCAGGGTGCCAGGCACTGATGTGGTATACAAACATATATGCAGAGAAAATACCCATACACATAAATGATAGATAAAATTATTTATTTTTTTAAAGATTTATTTATTTATTTTATGCATATGAGTACATCATGATTGCTCTCTTCAGACACACCAGAAGAGGACATCAGACCCCATTATAGATGGTTGTGAGCCACCATGTGGTTGCTGGCAATTGAACTCAGGACCTCTGGAAGAGCAGTCTGTGCTTTTAACCACTGAGCCATCTCTCCGACCCTAGATAAAATTATTTTTAAAAATTAAAAGCAAGCTGGGCAGTGGTGGCACGCATGCCTTTAATCCCAGTACTAGGGAGGCAGAGGCAGGCGGATTTCTGAGTTTGAGGCCAGCCTGGTCTACAGAGTGAGTTCCAGGACAGCCAGAGCTACACAGAGAAACTCTGTTTCTAAAAACAAAAGAAAAAAAAAACAAATTAAAAGCAAAAAAAATTTTTAAATTTATTTATTTTATGCATATGAGTACACGATTGCTGTCTTCAGACACACCAGAAAAGAGCTTCAAATCCCATTACAGATGGCTGTGAGCCACCATGTGGTTGCTGGGAATTGAGCTCAAGACCTCTGGAGGAAGGGCAGTCAGTGTTCTTAATCCCTGATCCATCTCTCCAGCCCAACCAAAAACATTTTGAGGGACATATTTTCATAGTCTTTGCTGCAGATGACTGTAGGCTCAGTGACCTTTGAAACCATATATTAGCTGGGTTTATAATTCCAGATACTGGGAGACTAAGGCAGAGGGCTAAACAACTCAGAGACTCACTGTTCTGCATAGTGAGTCAGGTCCAGCCTGGGTAACTGAGTGAAACACCGTCTCCAAAGAGTGCTAGCGATGTAGCTCAATGGTAAAGCACTTGCCAAGCATGTGCAAGGTTACAAGTTCTAGCCCCAGCGTCATGAAAAAAAACCCACAAGTTGAAGACAGTGGAGTCTTAGGACAGAAGGGATCAGGTTGCCTGTGTCACTGTTAATCAGGGCTGTGTTTTGAGACTTCACCTGACATTGATTCCTATTCAGTTACAAGATTAAAGATTTGGGACCTATTTTTGTAGTAGTAAATATTTTCTTAACTCATCACAAGCTTGGACTCATTTGATTTGGAAGATAGTTACTAATGGTTGTTTTGTTCCTCAAGATGGAACTTACTGTGTAAGCCAGGCTGGCCTAGAACTCACAGAAATCTGCCTGCCTTTTCCTTCTGAAGCTTGGAATAAAGATTTGCACCTTTATTCAGTTTTTGCTCAATTGATGTCTTTTTATTGTATTTAATATGTGTCCCTCAAAGTGTCCCTCTCTACATGTGGAGGTCAGAGGGCAGCTTTCAAGAGTGGGTTGTCTTCCAGGAATGACACTCAGGGCATCAGGCTCAGTGGCAAGTACCTTTATCCACTGAGTTAGGCTAAACCATCTCACAGGAAAAAAATCTGTTTGAAACAGAGTCTATATAGCTCTGAGTGTCCTGGAACTCAATATGTAGATCAGGCTAGTAGTCTTGAACTCACAGAGAGCCTCCTGCCTTCTCAGTGGTGGGATTAGAAGTGTATGCTACCAAGCCCAGCACTGGACTTTTTGAGCAGGGAGAGACTTTGAAGACAAAAGTAGTATAAGACTGCCTTTGAGGAATTTTTGAAAAGAAAAAGAATACTGAGTGGGGACTGAAGACTTGGGGCTTTTATTTTCTTGGGGGAGCAGTCTGATGAACTCCTGACAAAGCTAGAGGAAAAGGTGTGCTCTCGGTGGGCTCTCTAGAGGCTGTGAAGAAGGCAGCTGGGAAGCAAATAGCATTTTCCTGAAGTAGGCTCCTCCCCAGCTCCTCCTGTGCTGGAATGGAACTAGGGTACTAGTGATGCTAGGCCAAGTGTTCTGTGACTGAGCCATACCCTAACCCCTTTCCTGAAGTTTTAGGTCTCTTGTCAAATTCCAACTTTGGTGTTTCCCTCATCTAGCTCAGTGCCTGTATGAACAGGATGTGTGCTGAATGGAAGTTGGCTCTGTCTGGCCTCTTAGCTGTGAGGAGCCATCATGATCTGAGTGCCTGATGTGTGAGAGGAGCTGTCTCCTTCAGTGAAGCATCCCAATTTCATGCCAGTCTGAGTTCCACAAAGATGGAAGAAACACTGTGAGTAACCAGACTGGGCTGGGTGTGGTAGTGCACACCCCCGAAATTCCAGTACTCTAGAAGCCAAGACAGAAGGATTGCTGTCAGTTCAGGGCCAGCCTGGGCTACGGAGTTTAAGACTCTTTTTCTCCAGTTCCTGGAAGCCTGAGATAGGGGGATTAGTACCAGAGCTGTAGAGGTAGAACCTGGGCTCTGCCACCTGTGCTCAATAAGTCAACTAAAGAAACAAGAGAGGCAGCCAGCCAAAGATTTATCCAGTGTAGCCACACTGGGAAGAGAAACAGGGAAGATAATTTAGTGACCCCAACACCATATTGGAGTCCTGCCATGAAGTATAAATACAGGGCAGAAGGTATCCATCATTAAGACCTGGTCAGAGCTGTGACCCTGCCCATCACCATTGTTTGACTCCTGTCTGTCCTACAAAGCAATCAGACAATGGGTCAGAACTGAGCAAAATCTCTCCCTCTGGCTGATGCCAGACTGTCTTTCCCAGCAGGAGACTACTGGGGGAAACTCCAGTTTATTGAGGCCTGGGTGCCATTGTCCCAACAGCTTGTTAGTCTACTGGGGGAAACTCCAGTTTATTGGGGCCTGGGTGCCATTGTCCCAACAGCTTGTTAGTCTCTAGAGCTCCTGGACACTTATTGGATGTTGAAGGTTGGTCTGGGCTATAAGGTGAATTCAAAGGCAGTCTTATACTACAGAATGAGACAGTCTGGAAGGGAGAGGAAAGAAAAGGTAAGGAAAACACAGGGAAAACAGTTCTTTCAGATATTTCAGACACTAATAATATTTGCCAGCTGCAGACTCTTGGGGTAAGAAAAGCATTAGCATAGTTCTTAGAGACAGGGTCCCACTATGCTGCTCAGATTTGATCTCCAACTTCTGGGCTCAAGTTACTCTCCTGTCTCAGACTTCCAAGTCCCTGGGGATACAGACACAAAGTTTAAAGTTTGAATCTTTCAGGCATTTATTTATTGTGTATTGGTTTATTTATAGACAGGGTCTCTTGTAGTTCAGGTTAGCCTTGAACTCACTGTGCAGTTGATGATGACCTTGAACTCACTGTGTAGTTAATGATGATCTGGAGCTCCTTTTGCCTCCACTTCCTGAGTGTTGAGTGTTAAAGGCACATATTGCTTTGACAACTTTGGACTGTTATCCAAAGCTTTCGTTCGTTGGTCCTAGTATTATTTACTTTTCTTGTTGTTGTGATTAAAATACCCCTACAAAAGTAACTTAAGGAACAACTGTTTTTGGTTTATAATTCTAGGGGATGGTCCATCATGGAGTGGGTTGGTAGGTGAGAGGTAGGACGGCTATACTAAAGTCAGGAACCAGAGAGTGATGAGTGCTTGAGCTTTCTCTCTCTCTCTCTCTCTCTCTCTCTCTCTCTCTCTCTCTCTCTCTCTCATACTGGGAATCAAGCCTAAGGGCTCAAAGCTGATTAGCTACACTCCAGTCCAACTTTCTCCTTTTTATTCAGCAGGCCCTCCAGCCCGTAGAATTGTACTACCTGTAGGTACAGTGACTCTTTCCACTTCAATTAACCTAATGTAGGTTGTCCTTCACCGGCATGTCCAGAGGCTAAGCTAATCTAGACCCTGTCCAGGTGACAGACAGTATTGGTCATCACAGCTCTCTTCACCATTTGCTTGGCTGGGTCCACAGCTCTGCCTCCCTCCACAGACCAGGACTGCTAATAACATCGGTTCTCCCATCTCTGTCCTCATCTAACCCAAAGGTGAGTTCTCAGGAAGGAATGGGTTTACTTGGCTTATAGTTTTGAAGGCAGAAGATTGGGTAGCCCCTTTGGTTCCTCCTTTTAAAGGCCTACTGGTAGATCTCAGATGGCACTGAGGGAGAGGGAGAGAAGTCACTGCACAAAACAAGACACCATGGAACAAGCATCCTTGGGCTGCCAGACTGACCTCAGTCCCATGAGAAATACCTTAATCCCTTCCCAAGGCAGGAACTCCAGGGCCTAAAGACCTGCTAGTGGTCTCACCTTCTAGAGTTTGCACATGGCCTCCTCCTGGGGGCCTGGCTTCCTACTGTGAGCACTTTGGGGACAACTTCCACTCAAATAATAGACCTTGCTAGTTGTGGTGGTGATGCACACTGTAGTCTCAGGAGGCAGGAATACCAGGAGTTCAAGGCCAGCCTCAGCTATTGAGCAAGAGACCCCGTCAAACAAATAATAGCAATCACCTCAGCCAGCTTTTAGCAACAGGGAGTAAGATGTAGCTTTGATAATCAAGTCATCTGTTCATTCACACAATTCATTTGTATTTATTGAATTCATTTTGTGTGTGTGTGTGTGTGTGTGTGTGTGTGTGTGTGTACCAGATGTTGACATCAGGTGTCTTTTCTGATAGAGACAGGGTCTCTCACTTTAACCTGGAGCTCATCTAGTCTAGCTAGTCAGCTCATTCCTGGGATTCCCTGTCCCCGTTTCCCAAGTACTGGGAATCAGGGAGGTGCTTTATCTTCTGAGCCATCTCACCAGATCCCTTGAATACATTTTAAATAAGCATTGTAGACTAGCTATAGAAGAATAGCCGGTGACGTTTGGAACTTTCTAGTCTCAACCTTTTACATCCTTGGACTTGCTTGATTTTCAGAACCAATAGAATGAAGTAGGTCATATTATTACAATAATATGATTTTTTTTGTTGTTCTAGATACTGAAACTTCAGGCTCATACAGGCAAGGCAGGTGTTACATCAGCAGCTCATGGTGTGATTTTTAACAATGAAGAAACCAATACTTGGGAACATGGATAATTTAATCAAAGTCACATAGCTTGTATGAAACGTATGCCAAGAATTTCTACTCTCCTGTGATCCTGAGTCTCTGCCTGAATCACAGACAGGAGAAGTACTGGAACTCGATGACCACCAGTCTAGTCAGAAAACATCAAGGTCTGCCTGAAGGAAATATGGCAGAAAGGGATACCCTGGAGCACCCAGCATTTTCTTCTGGCTTCTTTGCACACACATGTGCACAGCACACGCAGAGACAAAAAAGCACAGACTGAAATGAGGGGTGGGATTGGTGCTGGGAGAAGCGCCATGGGGAAGAGCTGCGTGGGATTTGCGGGTGTTAGTGCCAAGAGCGGTGGGGGCTGCAGACAATAGCCGTGTCTCTGTATTGTGTAGAACATTTGCGCTGTTCAGAACTGACTGGATGCCCTTCTGCTTTCCGCCTCTGCCTGCACAAAGGAACCATCTTTACTTTACACTCTGGCGGCACGCCACAATTCCTGGGTTGAACAGGCCACACTATAAAGGAAGGATTGGTCTGCTTGTCTCTTGTTGTCAGCTCTGGGCTATTCCTTTCATGCCTTGGGCAGAGTTGGGGATGGGAGCTCTGCCCAGTTCAGGCTGTCCACCCCAGGGGCCTAGACTGTCATGGTCTGCTTTCTGCAGGCACTCATCTTTATCTTTCTGGGTTATTTTTGCATCGCTCTGAACAATATACCTGAGAAAATGATGGAAAAGGGGAAACATCTACCTTATCTCACAGCTTCAGAGGGTTCAACTCATGGTTGCTTGACCCCGTGAGATTGGGCAGAACATCACAGTGATAGAAATGTGTGGTGGAGGACTGGGAGAGCCCTGGGGACCAGATGTAACCTTCAAAGGAGTCACTAGTGACTCCCTTCCTTCAGCTAGGCCTCCGTGTCTCTACCACCTTCCCTAAGGAGCACCACCCACTATGGACCAAGAACTCAACATGGGAGCCCACAGTGGGAAGGGCATGTTCAAATAGTAACACTCTGTATCCCTCTTTCTGACACTCTCTCCTCACAGATTGTGTGGCATTTTGGAGGGTGGAGTGCCTGGGCACCTAGCCCACCACTTCCCATCCCAATCTGGCCCTGGGCACAGGCCACATGGCGCTGGCCATCAGCCTGGCCTCATGCCCATCTATTATGGCTTCAGCTGCTGGCCTGGCACACTGACCAAAGGAGCCAGCCCTGCCCTCCCTCAATCCCGTTTCTGGGCAGAAGCGGCATTTTGATGAGACCGTGCTGGGCAGGGATGGGAGGTGGTGGTTAGTGAGAACTTAGGATGGAGAAGGACTCGTTATGCTCCGAGCAGGTGTGTCCAACCTACGGCCCACGTGTGGGTGCTGACAGCGACGAATGTAGCCCAACACAAAACTGTAAACTTAGAACATTATGGGGGCTTTTTGTGATTTTTTTTTTTAAAAGAACTTGACGTGAGGTTTCCAAGCATGAATTTTGTAGATGACACTACCATATTTGCAATACTGCTGCTGCATTGCTGGGCTGAGAGCCTCAGAGGAGAAGCAGCTGGTGATCTGCTGAGCAAGGCTGGGGGCTAGAGGGACGGTAGCGGTCCCCACTGAGCCTACTTGTCTTTTCTCTTTCTTCAGGGCCGGGTGCAAAACACATGGGCCTAAGCACAACTCACTCTGGTGGGCATGCGCTGAGGCTGAGCATGGCCCTGGTCTGGCGGGCATGCGCCGAGCATGGCCATGGTCTGTCCCTGCACAGACCCACTATATCTGCAACAACAGCACCTCACACATCCTAGTTATGCAGAACAACGCCTCTTGCTTCTGCTGGCAGCCCATCCTCTGCCGGCGGTGAGGGCTGGTGCTGTGTGGAGCGTGGACCATACTTTGTTCTTACATCCATGTGCACCGTATGTTCAAATGTGTGAATCCCCTGAAGGGATACTGGGTATGGGGTGGGGGGAGCAGGAAGCCTGAAAAAGATAGGGAATTTATGAGGCGCTTTTGTCGGGAGACAGTCGTAATGAAGAAAATTCAATTTTCTGCAGCTCGGAGAGTCAATATGTTAAATCTTGGAGAAGCTGAGGAGTGACAGCGGAATGGCAAAGTCAATGGGACGTGCGTGGGAGGGAAGCCGTCTGCCCGCGTTTGCAGCCGGCTGCCTCCTCTCAATACCCTTGAACTGAAGCTGGGGGACACGATAGTACCAGATACCTAAGTTCTTGGAAGTGCCCTGCCAAAAATTTTCCTATTAGTGATGTTAGTTAGAAACAGCCACTATAAAGTAGTAACTGTATAAAGACAGGGTACTGGTTAGATTACAAGAGGGACTTCCCCTGGGTGCGGTGGCGCATGTCTTTAATCCTGCCAGCCTATGTGGTTCCTGAGGAGAAGCTACCTTTCCCCAGGTTCACTTTTACTTTGGCACCAGCTTCCTTTTTTTTTTTTTTTCTTTTTCTTGAGACAGGGTTTCTCCGTGTAGCCCTGGATGTCGATGTCCTGGAACTAACACTATAGACCAGGCATTGGCCTGGAACTCAAAGAGATCTGCCTGCCTCTGCCTCCCGAGTGCTAGGATTAAAGACATATGCCACCGCACCCAGCGGAAGTCTCTCTTGTAATCTAACCAGTACCCTGTCTTTTTTTTTTTTTTTTTTTTTTGATTTTTCGAGACAGGGTTTCTCTTTATAGTCCTGGCTGTCCTGGAACTCACTTTGTAGACCAGGCTGGCCTCGAACTCAAAATTTGTAGAAATTTGCCTGCCTCTGCCTCACGAGTGCTGGGATTAAAGGCGTGCGCCACCACGCCCAGCTTCAGTGCCCTGTCTTTATACAGTTACTATTTTATAACGGCTGTTTCTAACTAAAGTCACTAATAGGAAAAATTTTAAAATTTCCATTCTTTCTCCATCATCATGTACTTGGCCTGCCTCCCAAGATTCAACTTTCCGCACCCAGTCTTCATCCTCTTTCCAGCTTCCTGTTCCAGAAGGCAGCACAAGAAAGAGCTGGGGGTGCCAGGGGCGTCGGGGTGTCCACAGTGAGCCCAGTGTCACCAGGAGCTGTGATTAGCCGAGCTGCTGGCTGTGTAATTGGAGTGTGCCTGCGTCCCCAGGGTCTGGTGTGTTAACAGCGGGTCCCTGTGGTGAGTAACGAGATCTGGGCCCATGGCTGGTTGCACATTCTAATTAATTAGTGCTCCTTCGGTGTGGAGGAATGAGAAGAGGCTGAGGGAGGCCACGTGGGGGCGCCTCAAAGTGAGAGTCTAGCTCTTCAGAGCCTAGAGGTTCCTGAGGTCTGAGGGACCAAGAGCATCCACCCCAGAGTGAGGGATTCGGTGGGAATGAACTGGGTACAAAGAGACTGGCCATGCGCTGGCGGCCAATGCTTGGCGCAAGCGTCTACCCTCAGCTAAGTCCCAAACTCAAGCCTTTGCTACATACCTTTCTCAGGAAACCCAGAAATATGTGGAGGACCAGGGCTTCCTGCCCCTTCAGCTTTATTCTTGTCCGTTCACAGCTGCCTCCATTCTGCAAGATAGTTCTCCACCAGCCATCTACAACTGCCTTACGCGCGAGGCTCAAGGACCCTCACCTTCCGGGCACTGCCTGCTCCTGCACATGTGGACTCACTGCTCTTGGGGTAGCTTTCTATCCAGAAGCCTTTCCCTGAGCCCTGCTGTGGATTGACTCCAGAGCCTTGCTCATGCTGGGCAAGCGTCCTACCATTGGTCTACAGCAGCAGCACATAGATTATAGGACAAGCTCTCACCATGCGATTGAGCTCTACATTCCCCTGCTTGAGTCTCCCAAGTGCACCACTGTGTCTGGTTAGTCTTTTTTTTTAAACCTGGCACCTGGGAGGAATACAACAGAAACTTCAAGTAGGGAGCAGGGAGAAGGTTCGGCGAGCATCCTCCTCCCCACGGTCTTACCCCTACAGTATGATTAAGATTATTATAGCACCAAGAAAAATTAAGTCGAGAAGTGAGAAAACTTCCAGAAAGCAGAAGGGCTCTATTTGTCTGCTGAGGCAGAAATCTATGCCTGCCGGACTCCTCGAGGGACTAGGGTGATCAGGCACTCCTTCCCACCCCCCTCACGGAGATCTTCCTTTAACGCTGAAATCAAGCAAGGTGTGTGGGGCGGGGAGAGTTGGGAGGGAAACTAGAGAAAATCCGCAGAATTGGAGATGAGGCTGCGGCAGGCGCTCTGCCTTCCATGTGGCAGCACGAACCCCGTTCTCGCGCCCGGTAATTGCTAAATTACCCGCCATCTGCTCGGCTCTCAGACATAAATTATCTGCGAGGAGAAAAGCCACAGAGGCGGTGTACTTTCCTCCCGCCCGCCCAAACTCGCGAGAGGAGCTAAGGGTGGGCTCAGGCAGCCCAGGCCTCAGTCCTGCAGAAGGGGCAGCAGTCCAAGGGCACTAGGAGGCCCCTGGGGTGGGGGGGCGGGGCGAGATGGGCGGGACCTCACGTGGACCGGCCTCTCGGTAGGCGGGGCCTGATGTGGGTAGGTCTCTCAGTGGGTGAGGTGCTCCCCATGGCTCCCTGGAGGAGGTGGGACCTTGTGGTGGGTGGGGCTTCTCACTGGTGGGCCTAGTGCCATTCTTCTCTACCAGGCTGTGGCCCCTGATGTAGCTCCAGCTCTCTGATAACTGTCCCAAGAGCAGGGCAGGAGAGAGTGGCACAGAGAGTGCATGAGCAGGACCTTCGTTTCCGAGAGAGGGATGTAGAAACGTCAGGCAATGGATAAAAGGCCGCAGGTTGCAGAGGTTCAGAGCTGGAAGGAAGGGAAAGCGGGTTTCTGGGAGATGGGGAAGTTGCAGGTGGAGTGAGCAGCAGAAACAGGGGACCAAGACAGGCACTCAGGAATAGCAGAGTGAGCTCGGTGAACATGGAGGGCCTAAGGAGAGTTGAAGGCAAAGAGAGCACACAGTATGGAGCCCAGGCCTGAAGGAACCTGGGGAGCTCAAGGCTGTGCCAGGGTAAACAAGGGCCCCTTGGAAGGTCTCAGGAAGGTGGCATCTCCAGAACCATCTGCTGCTCTCAGGCCTGGCTCTCTGGAGCTGAGGAGTCAGACGTCCCACCCGAGCTCCAGGCACCTGCAGGGTGTGCCCACGGGGTGGGGGCGGGCAGGCAACTCCCAGCTCCACGCAGGACAGAGTGGGGTTTGTGCGGCGCGATTGTTTAGTATTCATGGGGCGACGCAATCTCTCCCACATCTGCTTAGCACAGCAAGTCCTGTCATATAACTGTCTCCCGCACTGTCTGTCCATAAAGAATGTCTCGGAATTGGTGTAATTCAGAGAAATTAATGACGACTTTCTGCGGGACGGCTCCCTGGGGGATGATTAACACTTCATCGTCCATCTGATGCGCGGGGCCCAGCGCTCCATCGCGAACATTTGGGCCGTGGCCAGCCGCATTAAAGGTTATTACGGAAAACGCGACCTGCAAACGGGCGAGAGGCATGATGGACCAGGGGCGGGGGAGGGAGGACGGGGTGCCCATCCTAACCGGCCAAGTCCAAGATCAAGTTTTCTGAGGTGTGTGCATCTGAAGGGTCTGATGCGGAGGGAGAATGGGTTTCTGTTTTAGACTATGAAGGACCTGGAAGGCACTGGGGAGCTACTAGGCCCCAACTCACCTCAGAGCTGAGAAAGAGCAGAGTCATTCTTCATGGGGATGCACTGCTAATAGTGTCTTTAGCTCTCACAACATCATTAGGTGAGTTTTATTAAATGTAACCGAGACTCAGAGAGGTTGTGTCATGTGTCCAAGGTAGCACAGCTTATGAAGACACCAAGACAGAAATTGAACTCCAGAGTCTTAATTCATGAAATCTTACGCTTCCCGCCACACTACGTAGGGTGGGGGGGGAGCCCTAGTGTCTCCCCCCAACTTCCTGCACAATGGACGGTGAGCTAAGTGTTCAAAATGGCGGACTAGTGCAGGAATTACCTTCCAATGCTCGACTCTGGTTTGGACCAAACACCTGAAGACCATGGAGGCATGAAATGGTACAGGTTGCCATTGGGGGGCATGGAAGCATGGCTTCCTACAGCTTCCCTGGGCAGTCTCAGCCTCTTGAGAGGGTTCTGGCCCGCAGTCTGTAGGAAGGGGCACACAGTGCTCGTGAGCATCAGAGTTGAAGTTTGTGTGTGCACATGTCAGTCAAGGTATGAGTTATGAGTGGGTGTGCCTTTGCACATGTGTGGGAACACATGTGCCACATGAGGAAATATCAGCTTCTAAGTAGTCTGCCCCTCCCAGCTTTTGGCTTACCTTACTCTGTCTTAGAGCAACAGAGTCCCCACATTTTTTTTTTTTTTTGGTGATATTAATAGTCTGGAGCAGTATGCCCTTGTAAACTTCTTTCACCGGCTTCACTAAGTGGTTCAAAGCCATTTGTTTGCTTCCTGGAAATTCTGATAAAGGCCATGTGTACATTCTCACTGAACTGCACATGGGTGAAGGTTTTCCAGGCCACTTGTGCTAAGGAGTTCTTCCTTGAGTCTAACCTCAAATCTTCTTGTTATTCTTGGATGTTCAATAGACCCAAGCAAGTTGTTTGAAACGGGAGTTTTGCAATCACCCTCTTCCTGTTTCTGGAATGAGGATAGTTTCTAGGGGTGGTGGTGGGAGGAGTCCAGAGTATAGGGGCTAATAGTGATTATTACCTTTAAAAGGTGCCAGTAATGTTGTTAAAAATCGCATTTATTATTTACTCTCTCTCTCTCTCTCTCTCTCTCTCTCTCTGTCTGTGTGTGTGTGTGTGTGTGTGCATGTGTAAACACAGGTCATCTTTCTGGGAGTTGGTTCTCTCCTTCTGGGATTGAACTCAGGTCATCAGACTTGGCTACAAGTTCCCATACTGACTGAATTATTTAGATTGTCTTCTCTACATAATTAAACCCAGACTTTCCTGTGTGTGGAGTGTGTGTGTGTGTGTGTGTATGTGTGTAAGCCTGGTGGATCACAGAACGATCTAGGAAGAGGGGGATGGATCAGCAGTGGTCCATTCTCATAATAGACAAGGGCTGGTGTCCTCACAGTGTCCTTGATGCATGGCGCTGTCACTGAAAACCCAAGCCCCCTGCTTCCTGGTCTACAACTTCTGGAGTTGCTATCAGCGAATCCTGGGGGCCCGGTACCCACCATACTCTTTGCTTCAATGCCACATCCTCCTGGCTGAATGCTTGTGTGGTGTCTTGGCTTCACATCTTAGTAGTCAGATGCCCCTCTCCTTTCTCCTACTTAGACTTTTCCTCCAAACAGCGCCCCCTTCCGCCCTTTATAATACAATGCCCCATAACCTCCTCCTCTGGAAAGCCCTCCTGGATATATCCTCCAGTGTCGTGTTCAAGTACCAAAGTACTGTCAAGATGCCCACGCTGTTTTCTGTTATTTCCCTCTTTCTCAATTGTGTATCTGCACGCCCCCTGGTCATAGCTGATTTCATCATACACTGGGTCTGCCTCTCCCAGGACCTCTGGCTCTTAGAACTGCAGGGGAAACACACCACACACATCCCTTTTCCTGGCTTCCGCAAATGGTGGTAAGAGCTGCGCCCACTGGCCTGGACAGTCTGGTGCGTGGAGGTGGTGGTGAGGTCCTTTCTTCATCCTGAGTTTGATTGGGGTTAGGACTCTGTCCTAGGCCCTGGGGGGTGCCTGATTTGCTCAGACTGTGGACACAGGTCTTTGCTGGCTATCTGCCCCATAGAGGCGTGAAGGAAGCGACAGCCTTGCCCGGATTGCTCAGATTGGATTGGCACCTACGCACCTGGTCGGAGCCTTCCTCCGCTTTTACTCTCCCATCTTTCTCCCACGAAATCTCATCACCCCCAGAGAGTCGTTCCAGAACTAAGCCCCTTTCCCGAGACCCTGGACTGGTCCTGCCCAGAATGCCAAGAGTGAGGAGCTAAGGGGTGACTGACTGGTCTCGAGACCAATCGATGGATTGGCCGCCACCTTGTGGCCAATAGTAAGCACGGCAGAGTTGGGGTACCCGTGCTAAGGAATCTCCTGGAAAGGAAGGGAGTAGACTTCATCCTGAGTGATGGGCTTAGATTTCCTTGTCATTCAGAGGGCTTCTCAAGCAAATCCCTAAATTCCTACTTGAAAGGGAAATGAGAATGGCAGGGAAAGCCAAGTAGCAAAAACACTTCTAGAAGAATCCCATCTCCCCAAATAACCAAACCAGAAGCAGGAGGGGCGCTGTAACCTCAAAATGCGTTTGGTTACTTGATGGACACCGTTGCATATTCTGTTCTTTACTGGGGATGGGATCCAGGGCTTTTGCACACGTTTCCACACTAGGCAGCCTCATTCAACAACTTGGGCTGACCATGAACTCCTGAAGCTCAGGCAGGCCTAGAACTTGTGACTCTCCTGCCTCAGCCTCTAGTAGTCGAGATTACAAGTCTGCACCACAAGACCCAGCTATGCACATATGTTTCAAAGCTTTGATGGTGCCCTGTCAGCGAGTGTCCCATCTTCTTCAGTCCCCTTCTCTCTACACATTTGGCTCAACAAGTCTTTTCAGAAATCTTAGTTCTATAATCTTCTTTCTTTGACTTAGGCTGTATCTATCACCAAGTTGCTGATCTGGGAAGTCCCCTCTGTGGTCAAACTTTAATCTCCCCCCCCCCTTTGAAGGAGGCCACTCTGCTCCCAGTTTTCCTCCTCTGCCTGATTAGATCTTTGGAGATGATGCAGATGGGGAGGGAAAAGGCACACTTCCTTAGAGGCTTTGAGATTCACAGGTGCTAGGGAAAAGAACCCCCCGAGTTCTGATGGACACATTGCTGCTACTCCTTCTGTAGGGTGGGGAGGTGCTTGTCTGATTCTTTTTCATCTCAGAATTCTTTGCTCTATCAGAATCCCAGGCCCTGAGGCTCCCACAGTGACTCTTGATTTTTCTCAGTGCTAACACTCCAGGGCCTAGTCTCCTTCCTGGAGAACCAAGGTTCCCAGAATCCTCCCAGCCACCAACTCTTCCTCTCTCCAGGTACTCCTTGGAAATCCCGGTCCAGTGGTTTGGCTCTGCAGACCTCTCTGCAAAGTGTGAGTCTTCCCTATGAGATATAGGGGGATTCTTCCTCCATGGTGGGGAAATCTTCCCTTGGAGCTGAGGTTCTCCACTGCACCATTTGCTGCTGCTGCTGGCCTTCCTGAGCTAAATTAAAAAGCAATGTTCTATGCGTGGCTCCAGCCCTGTGGAGCTTGACTCTGGGAAAAAGACAATTACCAGCCCCTGCATCTCCCTCTTGTCTGGCCGCCTTATAATTTCTTTCCGTGGCTGCCTGGTATGCAACATTTATGTTTTTAATAACACCAGAATGGTTTTGACCTTGGGAATTCATAGTAGAATAGGCATTGTGAGCTGCCCCAACGTGACCAAGACCAGCGTGTCTCAGACCCTCCCGGGATGGAAGCTCTGGGGCTTCCTAGATTCTGGGGAGATGCATAGGGACAGATGGGGGTTGTGGGGGCAGAATCTGAGAAACTAGAGTGGACCCAGAGACACACGGGGATAGGCAGAATGAGGGTTTTTGAAAGGTTGGGTGTACCCCTCCCCAAGGAAAGTACCAAGTGTGTGTGTGGTGCTGTGGGTATGTATGGGCAGAAGCCGTTCACGCACAAGTGCCAGAACTCACAATAGGTCTCATTTCTCTTCACTCTCCTTTCTCTTTACCTCTTTAGTGAACACTGGAAGCTTGGAGGGCTAGCCAGAAGAACTTCCCAGTAGAGGGTACAGGTACCAGGAAGGGGCCTTTCCTCCCCTCCTGTCAGATTTCCTTCCTGGACACAGCAAGGAGGGAGGGGGTTTGGAAAGTGTGGGGACATGGCAGGGGGTGGGAGAGAGCCTTCTCAGAAAGACAGCTGGGCCTTTGTGGAGAAAGACCAATTACAGCAGCACCTGAACAGGCTTTCCTTGCATTTTCAAAGAGCCCCGGAGACAATGAAAAGCCACTCAATGAAAGAAACGATTCCTGTGCAAAGCAGAAAGTAGAGAGGCAGGACAGAGTCGTACCCAGTCAGTGTTAGCAGCCTGCACCTCAGTGCCCCGGGCCAATCAATAGTCCTGTAAGCATGAGTTAAAAAGGTCAATGGAAGATAGTGTCTTTGGTTCTGACATTTCAAAGTCACTAGGAACTGTTGAGTATGTGTTTAATTCTGGAGCAGTTGCTGGCACCACGTTGGAAAGACCTGCTCACCCCCCCCCCCAATCAAGAAAACCTGAGTTCTAGTTTCTGCTTGGACTCTAGGGAGTGTCATTCTGTGAGCTGGGTGTCATTTGCTGCACCCTGAGCCACAGGGTCTTTCTATGTCAGTGGTTCTAGGGCTAGGGACCCAGGAGGGCTTGGGGGGGTTGGTGGTGGAAGGAAGGTGCTGAGGGAGGTGATGGTAGTTCAACGTCTGGAGAATCTGAGAAGACATGCTGGTGGACACGGGTGCAAAAAGAGGTTTTCTCGGATTCAGAAATTCAAGTTCAGTCCCTCAAGTCTGGGACCACATAGCGGGGTGACCTGGTCTCCTTATGCAGGGAGCCCTGTTCTCTGCCGCCCTCCGGTGGCCGCTCGGATCTTCTCATGTGGCTGCTGAAGATTCAGCTCAACTCAGCAGAGCTGCCTCCCTCGCCCCCTGGTGGAAATTTCATACATTACAAGAAGCAATCTTGACTTTCTAATTGCGTTTGTGTTTTCCAAGATCCTGGAGGTATCCATGGCCTTTCTACAGCTAAAAGTCCTTTCTCAAATATGACTTCCCACACTTTTGCCCTAACATCGACTTGCACTGTGGAGAAAAAGGGTTGAAAATGAGCGGGGAGGGGGAGTAGGCATCTCTTCTTTCTTCGGGTTCACACTTCCCCGGGTTGTCAGTTTCCTAGGGTTGCTGGGTGGGGATTTTCAAAGATGTCAGGGTCTGGTGACATTTTCAAAGAACATGTATCTGAAGCATGGAGCCTGTAACAGTTTCCTCTAAGGGGCACCTGAGTTCAGTCTGTCACCATCCACAGAGAGACGGATTGGCAGGCGCTGGAAGGCAAGAGACAGGGATGATGGAGGGAGATGGCGTCTTTGACAGATGCTGACAGGGCTCGTTATTTGCTAGCTCTGGATCCCTCCCACCCACCACGCTGCCCTTGGTCTCCCCCTCAGACTCAGTGCTCATTACAGAATGGAGAGAGCCCTGTGGGCAGGCAGCTCTGGAGGCTCAGTGGCTGCTGATGAGCAGTGCCTGGCTGACTGCGGTTGGAGCTGGGGTTTCATAATGACTGCGATGTTTGAAGGGAAAAATCTCCCCAGACCGATTCTGAGATACTGGGGGTGGGGGTGGATAGAGCATGGAAAGGCATATCGAAAGAAAGTGAATTCACTGAACCAGGCACTAGTTTGAGAGCCTACTGTGTACAGGAGCAGTTCATATGTTTCTTGAAGGAGGGGGGCCAAAAAGGTGCAGACCCCACATTTACTGCTTATTTTCTTGTATGCTTTTTAAGACACCAGGCTAGCCTCAAAACTGAGGATGCCCTTGGATTTCTGATCCTTTTGCCTCCACTTTCAGAATGCTGGGGTAGCAGGTTTAACTCCTGCTCCTTTTCTGTTTCATCTCCTTGCCAGACAGCTGGGGTGCAGAGTTTTGATCCCCAGGTACTTTTCTGTTCTTCACTCCCATCCCCAAGAGTAAGCACCTTTAGTGGGCTTCTCACCTCTCCTCCTGGGTGCCGGGTGTGTGTGTATGGAGCAGACTGGGCTTGGGTGCTCCTAGTGTCTCTCCCATAGAGGAACTGTGGTTATGGGGGCAAGTCACATTACCATAAAAGCCAATGGAACAGGCAGGGAGAGGACAGACATTTGGAATGGTAGAGAAGGTCTGGGGAGGAGCCGAATGCTGCAGTCAGAGCCGGTGCTGCATTCTAATCAGCGCTGCGGAGGCTGCGCAGCGGCCGTCAATCATCCACACAAAGGGCCGCCCTCCCCCTTCCCCCTCTCAGGCCTGCCTGCGCTCCAGCCTTCCTACTCCATCCTCAGTACGTCTGGGCAGTGCTAAGAGGCTGGGGTTGGGGGGAGCAGACCCGCCAACAGGAGGGACCCACGATACACCCAGTAAATTCAAGCAGAAACTCACAGAGTGGGACCAGTACCAAGCTGAGTGGGTCCTAGCACCCTGGAGGCTTAAGAGAGAGAGACAAAAGGACAGATGTGGAAGGGGAGAAATGGAGGAGAGAGGCCAGAAATAGGAGGGAACTAATACCGACACCGACACAACTAAAATCGCGGTGACAGACATAGACTCACTGACCTGAGAGGAACCCAGGTTCTGGGAAGAACTGAGAGCCACAGACCTAAAGCGCAAGACATAGGGACCTGGCCAGCTGAGCAGTGCACTGGGAAGCAAAGGCCTACAGAGAAGGGAAGAGGAGAAAGATGGGAGCGGAGGAAGGAGGGAGGCGATGAGGTTGCATAAGGTGATGCAGCCTTCTGGCCAAGAGCTTCCCTGGACTCCTAGGACCTGAAACTCAGGTGGAGGAGAAGAATCTAAGCCTGGGGCGGGAAGCGGCAGCTCAGCAATTCAGAACACCACTCAAAATGCCAGACCACCTGGTGTTGAAACAGACCTCCACTCCCACTCAGTCCTAGCGAGTAGCAGCGGGCTCAGAATAATTATGAAGGGGCAGGGAGTAGAGAAGAGAAAAAGATGCCCGTGGAGGACCGAGAAAACCCCCAATAGAGAGCAGGGGAGAGGGATGGTTGGTTCTGAAAAAAGAGTAATTTATAGAAAACAGAAAGAGAGGAGATAGGGAATGAGCAACCAACCGCTTGTGTGGGTGGAGGGAGGCTTCTAAAGGCTGGAGTTGTGAAGGGGGCAGATTTGGGAGCTGGCACGGGCCACACCTATCTCGCCACAGGGAGTGGGATGGAATGAATCAACCAGCAGTGTGTTGGGGAGGTAAAGATTTATTTATTTACTATTATTTTAGGGTGACCTTGCTTTTCTTTTTTGTTCAGAGAGCCCATCTATTCCTGCCCGTGCCATCTCATTCTAAGTAGCACTTACACTGCTGCGGTCGCTGGGTCATTCCTGGCAATTCCTCTTTGGGGATCGCCTTAAAGCCTGCAGTGTAGCTCTGAACAGTCTCTCACCAGAGGCAAATTTGTATCCTTTAGGGGTGGATCTAAATTCTGAAAACAGTCAAGTGTTGTTAGGAACCACGGCTGGAGAATAAGGTGAAGGCCCAGCCAGGGAATAATATTTCCTGTTAAGTACAAGGTGAATGTGGAAAGACACCGTGTGTGTGTGTGTGTGTGTGTGTGTGTGTGTGTGTGTGCGCCCCCTCCTTACACGTAGCTCTGAAAAGCCATTTTGAAGAACCTTGCTGGATGTGACAGGAGACCTTGCAGTTGCCGCTGGAGATTCCAGTCTTCTGCCTGTTAAAAATAGAGCTCCCACACCCCAGTGTGGCATCAGATAGTCAAGAACTGCCCTGTCCTGACCCCCCCCATCAATGGTGGCTCATAACCCCATCCATGTTGGTGTAGAGCACACTCAAGTGCAAGTAACCTGGTGACCCCCTAGATATATCAGACTGAAACCGGTAAATGAGTAGGGTAAATGTATAAGGAGAGCTAGTGAGCTCATGTGAGAAAGCTGCCTGGAAGAGCGGAGTTAGGAGTGGGGTGTGGAAGAAAAAACCCAATAGTGCATGAAACAGAATGACAAGTACCTCTCTATGGCAGTTCTGAGGAAGGTGGACAAATTGTGAGCGCAGCGAACAGCTTTTTTTGGTTGGGTGCAAAGAACCAGAATAGATAGAATGGAAGCAGGTTCAAGACACATGCTGGGTGAGCCCATTTCTAAGAGGAACTGGGGCCTCCTGGAAGGCACACTGACACGTGTTAGATAGCACTTGTGCACAGTTTTCTGGATAGGTGTGCAGTTTTGTGTATGTGTGTGTGTTTGTGTAGGGGCATATTTATCCAAGTAGCTTTGTGCCATGTGGCTCTTTATGCCTCAGGCTCCTGTCTTTCCATCTGTGTGCGACTGGCATTCAGCTATGCCTGAGCGTGTTTGTTCATTTGTGTATTTCCACGTGGTCGTGTGTGAGCAATATTTCCATTGCTTTCTGGGTGTTTCATTTGGCTACATGCGGCGGAAGGCATCGTGAGAAGTGAATGCACGGGCGATGTGTGCCTGAGTGCGCGTGCTGGCAGCGGGGCTGGAATGGAGCCTTCTTTCTCTCTCCACTGGCTCCATCTGCCCTCTCTGAGGTCGTGACAAGGAGGTAGACAGCAAAACTGGCAAACAGCTACAGTTAGGGTGACCAGAAGTATTGCAAGCCCGGCTCAGACTATCACTGCTAGGGAGAAATAGCCAGAGGGAGTCAGACATGACAATCGCGCGCACAGATGCTGCGTGGACGCGCTTCCCCCCGGGCAGGTGCGCTCCTGCGCGTAGGCCTTCACTAACATCAGGGCCTTGGGCACACCAGGCCGACTCTGGCTCCTGGCCTTCTTTCCCCTGGCTATGACCAGATCTCCATCGCCTCCAAATGCCTGTCCCGGTTTGGGGCGCTGCGGCGGGGAAGCAGACATCGACTTCGGAGCCAATCGCGGGATGCCTGCAGGCTCCTGGAGCGGTGGAAGAGCTGCGTGCGGGGGCGTCCTCACCCTCTCTCCCTCCCCAGCCCGGCCGCCTCCTACCCACCCCCTTCCGGCCCGCGGCAGTTTCCGAAATCGCCCGGCGGCCGCGAATTCATTAGTGGGGGGCGGATGTAAACGCAGAGCGGTGGAACGTTTTAATTAGGCCTGAACAATAAACAAGCTAAACGAGGCGCACAGGGCTCCCTGGCGGGCCCTCAGCCTCCTCCGCGCCGCGCGGACTCATTACGGCTGCAGCCAATTTCATGCCAGCGCCGGGCGCGCGCGGCCCGGGCTGGGGAGGGCGCGCGGGGGCGGCCGAGACACTGCCCGGGAGCTGCGCGCTGGGCGATTGCCCGCTTCTCAGGGCCGCTGCTCCCTCCACCCCGCCTGGCTCAGTGTCCTTGAGCTGAAGGTCTCCGCCCGCATCCGCCTGATCTTTAGGGTCTGCCCTCTTCTGCGCGCGGGCCTCGTCCCACAGTTCAGATGAGGGGTTCTGCTCTCGCCCCTCCCCCTGCCTCGAACCCACACCCGGTCTGCCGCAATCTCTCCATCGTCTCTACAGGGTCTCTCTTCCCCGCGGGTCCCTTTTCATACATTGACGAGGACCGTTGGACGCAGTCACCCGCCCTTAGTGTTTGTGAACCCTGTGGCCTGATGCCTCGGGTCTCGCTCCGGGTATCCGCCATTTCTCTGCCCGCTGATGCAGCAGACTGCCAGCTTCCCTCCTGCCCCCGTCTCCTGCCAGGGTTCCTCCTGAGGCCCTTAGACCCGAAGGTTTAGGTGCAGCCAGGAGGCTTTGTCCTTAACCATTAACAGGGCTGTTTTGGACTCAAGAACCGACCGAGTGGTTTAGTTTTCTTCCTCTTCCCCACCTTTTAGCTAAACTGCAGGCATATTTTGCAGGCGTGTAAGTCTTAGCCAAGATTCCTCAGGCTGGCTATTGATGACCTTAGGTCTTGCCTTGTCCCTCACGTGTGGCCTCTTACCTGGCCTTGCTACCCTGTGAAGGGTGGGAAGTAATTTTAGTGCTTTGTGAGACAGTTGTGAGAAATAGCGCGGGGGTGGGGGATGATGAAGGTAGCGACCTTGGTACCTAGTATTCACTCAATCAATATTAGCCCTCTTTAGTCTCCGTGTTCTTCCTCAGTCTGCACCTGTCTCTGTAACCTAAAATTTTCTGAGCAAAGGACTGGCAAACTCAGATGTAATGGGCCTCAAGGGAATTTCACATGAGCAACTGAACACCTGCACTAAAGCGCCGATTGGACTGACTCACAGAACAAAAGACACAATGCAGATCAGTACACAGACTGAGCAAATTAAAACCCAGAGGCCAACGAGGAGAGGTACTGTGGCACATACTTTTAATCTCAGGACTCTGGAGGCAGAGGCACTCTATGGTTTCTAGGCCAGGGAGTTACACACAGGCTAGCCAAAGCTACATAGTGAGACCCTGTCTCAAAACAAACCAAAACAAACAACAATAATAAAACAAAACAAAAAACCCAGATACCCCAGGACATGACCCAATCTAGTCTGCCTAGCCTGAAGTAGTGGGGCTATACACTCTTGGAGACTGCAGTGGGTTGTTAAGACTTTTACACCCCAATAGGGACCTATTTCCTAGAATCTCCGACCCTCAAGCCTTCCATGCAGCCTTGAACTGGAGATATTTCTCCCTGACTAGTTGTCTCTCTGCCATTTAAACACCGCAGGCAAAGATGGGCCCTGAATTCTCTTCCTGATTGTGGTCCTTTACCCTGGTGCCTTTTCATTCATAAGAGGCAGTATCTGAGCCCACAGGTACCTCTCTCTGTGTATCACCCACTGTGGATCCTGAGGGGAGATGCAGGGAGGCAGAGATCTGGGGCTTCCACGGCAAAGGGTTATGAGTTTGTTTGGAGCAGTTGGATCAAGCATTGTAACTTGGTGTTAGGGAGACTTGAGAATGGCCAGGCAGGGAAGATGGTGGAAGCCAAGTAAGAAGTGTAGGGGGCTTCCTCTTGGAAAGGATCATGGTGCTCATGTAGTGGGCAGGGAGCAGAGTAGTTTAACTCCCAGTAAAGTGTATCTTGTTGGGTAAACAAAGGCCAGTGGCAGAAGTGAGGAAGAAATGGAGAGTGGTATATATGTATGTATGAATATACGTATGTATATGTATGTATATATATGCATGCATGTATATGTATATATTTATGTATATGCATGTATGGTATGTTATAAAGCAGTGGGGCTGGGTGGGCATGGTTGAGAGGTCATGATTGCCACACCAAGGTGGAATGTCTTCGGTGACATGTTGTGGAAGGGCTCTGGGATAGGGTGGCAGTGGTGGCAGGCCTATGAGACAACGACATAAGATGTCCCAATGTTGAAACTCCAAAGTGACCCTGGGCTGGATGGGCAAGATGCTAGGAAGGCAGGCTGACTTCCCCGGCCCTGTATGTCCTCAGTGAAAGGATGAATGAGTCTGGATTTCATGGGTTAGTGAACCATGGCTGGGTGGAGACAGCTGTTCAGGCTGTGAAATGTGAGGAAGAGGCCTCTGGGGTCAGGAGACAGAAACAAGGAGAGGCAGACAGAGATGGGAATGGGGAAGGGTTATAGAAAGAACCAAGATTTTGAGACCTGTTTGACTATCTACTCTTTCTGTGGGTCAAATTATACATTTTATTTCATTTTAGTTTTTCTGAAACAGGTGTTGCCCATACTGGTGTCACACTCAGTATGTAGTTGAGGATAACCTTGACCCTTTGGCCCTCCCATCTCTATCTGCACCTCCTAAGTGTTGTGCTTTATAAAAAAGACAAGGAGCGGGAGAATATGTTTGGTGGAGGTGCAGTAAGGTGTTGGGGAAGGGGTGCCTCTGCAGGCCCATGCTGAGGCATCCCTTACCCCTGAGGGTATAGTATAGAATAGAGTTTATTCAGGGCACAGGGAGGGGAGTTGAGAGAAATGCAGAGAGAAAGAGAGAGGGAAGAAGGGAGGGAGGGAAGAAGGGAGGGAGAGAGAGAGAGAGAGAGAGAAGATGAATAGAGAAGTAGAGGTCAGCTGTGAGCACATGGAGAGAGAGGGAGGAAGGGAATGGGGAGAGAGGAGGAAGAGGGGTAAGGGAGCAAGAGCAGGAGAGCAAGAGAGAGAGGAGGGAGCAAGCAGCCCCTTCTATAGTGAGTCAGGCACACCTGGCTGTTGCCAGGTCTCTCTCTCTCTCTCTCTCTCTCTCTCTCTCTCTCTCTGTGTGTGTGTGTGTGTGTGTGTGTGTGTGTGCCTAGACAAAAGGCCAGCGCTGAGTATTGAGATTATGAGCTTGTACCACTGTGACTGTTTTATGTGGTACTAGAGACTGAACCAAGAGCCTCCAGCTAGGTGAGCACTCTACCAGAGGAACTGTATCCGCAGCCTAAATTACACATTTGAAGCAAAACATTCTTCATTTAATTATCTAGTCTAGCCTCCTGCTTTCAGAGGGTAAGATACTACTTTCCTATCTCACAGAGGCCTAAACAAGTTAACCAGCTTGAACAGAGGTCTAGATGTCACATACTGAAAATCACATGGAAACTCAGATTGCTTCCTGCAGGGGTGGGTGTGGGTTGGTAGGGAGATAATCTCTCCCTGCCCTCCTGGATTCCAAGCCTGGCTGCTCCCCAGAGCAGAATGTTCCACAGTTGGAACCAGAATGGGCAACATCATTTCTGACAATATACCAGCTCTGGGTCCTGAGGCAAATTATTCAGCCTGTCTCAGCGTTAGTTCCATTATTGGTAAAATGGTAGAATTAGAATCCACCTCTGTGCCTTGCTTCTGAGGATAAGATAAGGTACGTGGAAAGAAAAATGTACAACGGAACGGGCTTGGAGATCCAAATGTTAACAGGCATTTAAACTGTCTCTGTGGGCTCTGAGATCTTCTGAGCTGGATTTCTTTAAATGTGCTGCAGACATGACATCAGCTCTCCTTCCAAGCCCTGCATGTATACCCTGACAAGCATCTAAGCCCACTTGCTGCCCTCTGGTCCTATTCCCTATTTTTCATGTCTAGTTCCACACCCCTTGGCCTATGCGCCCTTAGCAGTTTTATTATAGTCAGTTAACTCACAGGCTTCACTATGCTCCCCTCTTCTGGTCCAGTTCCCTGCTTCACACACCCTCGAGAGCCAAGTCCTATCTGCTGCCTTTGGACTTTTTCCATCTCCACAAGACTGGGCTTAGGGAAGACACCAAGTTGATTGTCTGTCTGCCTCAGAGCTCTTCTTACTCACAGGGTGTGTGACTCAACATTCTTTTGTTTCTATTTTTTGTTTGTAGCCTCAATCAGTAGCCTAGCCTGGCCTGGAACTCACAATGTAGCAGAGGCTTGAACTTGAGGCAACCCTCCTTGCCTTAGCCTACAGAGGGTTCTTCTATACCTGGCTCTTCTGCAGTGTTTTCCATGACCTGGTTGGGCTGGGCTGGGGAAGTGGCACACAATTCCTCTTAGAGGTAAGGTTAAAGGGAATTGTTTTTCTAATAGTTTAACAAATTGTATTTTATCTCATCAATCTCATGGTACCCAGTTGAGAGAAAAATGTTTGTGTATGTGTGTGTATGGTATGTGTGCATTTGTGTGTATGTATGGTATGTGTGTATATATGTGTGTATATGTGTGTGGATGTATGTGTGTGTTTGTGGTGCTGGTAAATGGAATATTTATCGACCCTAACTCTGAGGAAATCCTCTGTGAAGTTTCTCTTGCTGAAATTAAGCCCATCTCTTTAGTGGAGGTATTAAGTAAAGTCCTGGATTTGGCTCAATGTCTTTTGTAAAAGATGTGTGTGTGTGTACGGAGGAGGGGAAAGGAAAAGGAGGAACTTGGAGAGGTGTAATGGCAGCTCCTGGCTTTGATGAGAAGTAAGCCTTGAAGGTAACCTTTACTAACCTCAGGAGTGTTTGTAGGGTGGACGGGATGAACTAGTGGGTTTTGCTCTCTGGTTCTCTCTCAGGGCTTCTCAGAATGCTGCCTTACACACCTCCTCCCCTTCCAAGCTGTTGGTACACTGGACTGCACCCAGCTACAAGTAACACCACAGTCAGTTTTCCCAGAAGGGATGCTTTTGTCCACCTAACCAGCCTAGCATCTCACTGTCTGTCTGTCTCTATCCTTCCACAACTCTGATTCTTTCTCTCCAAACCCAATATGTTTCCCAGGACCACCTTTTTTTTTAGGGGGGTATATGCTGTTCAAGAAAGGGGGCCTTTTTGTAGGAAGACCCTCCTTCTAAGTATCTTACTAATTACAAACAGAAAGCCTGTCTGTGAAGGTGGTGTTCCTTGGTTTGGTGGAGGGAGTCAGAAGCTGGGGGGATTTAAAGTGCAATTTCCTGTACCTTTTTCATTTCCTGCTGGGGGTTGTGGAGAGCAATAAGCAAGGTGGGTGGTAAGGGCCAGAAGGTCTGGGCAAGTGGGGGATGGGTGGGGAGTCTTCCTCCCTTCATACACACATGCCATCTTTCCTTCACCCTGGCTCAAGCTTTTCTTTGGAGAAAGGGACACTTGACACACAGAACCTGGTACTCTTTCTGATGTCCCTCTTCTCTCTCTGAGGTAAGAAAACCCTGTGGAACAAATGGCAGATGAGACTGAAGAAAGTATTAGAGAATAGAAAATGGGCAGGAAGGAACCTTAGAACCTGGTTGAATATCCTACGGTTTCAGAGGTGGAACCTGAGGCCTGAGACAGGCCCAAGGACAACCTGCCTAAGGTATCATAGAGATAAAGGTGTTGTGGTTGGCATGTACCTGTCTCTCAAGATTTGTGGTTTAGTGTCTTTCTTCAGGCAGGTTACCTGTGGGTAAGGGTGAATGTGTGAATGTGTGTTTGCAGGGGAATGGTGAGATACATGAAGTGAGATAAGGAGTAGGAACAGTACAGAGATGGTCCATCCAGGTCCTGAAATAGCCATTCTTTAGCAGGCTTTGTGGAAGAGCAGGCAAGCCTTACAAAGCACAGCCTTTTGTGTGTTGGGTTAGGATGAGAGGAATAGGTAGGTACAATGGCCCTTGGACTGTTCGTTCAGTGTTAGCTAGCCACTTTACAATCAGAGTTGGATGAGGTGGGGGAGGGGGTCACGGCAGAGGACAAAGGAACCAATTATTGAGTGAGTGGATTAATTGATTAATTGTCTAGAAGCTTCCAGTGCTCCCCCACCAATGACATCCCCTCCTCTGACCCCAGTCAGGCATGGCCTCGGTTGGCCTGGATTATTAATTAGGGCTTGAAGTCATTTAACGATGATTTCATTATCGACGTGCTGTCTGTCTCGGCTCAGCCCGGTTGCCAGGGCGACTCTGATCGATTGCCTTCTGGTCTCCTTGGCGTCACCACCTTCTTCATCTCCCAAGCCTGGCTGTTGGTGGCCACCCCCCTAGCGGTCATTTCTGGTACTGTAGTTTTCCTCCTTGCTGGCTTGCTTAGGAATAAGCCTGGAGCTTTCTTAAGGGGAGAGAGTCAGTCTTTCAGTCTGTCAGCAGGCTGGGCTGGGCAACTATGGTCCCTAGGCAGATGTGTTGCATTACATGTGCTAGAGACACTGGGGGTCAGGTTCTTCTTCCCTCTGGATTCTTTGATTCTGCCCCCTGGTGGCTTTCCACTGATGCGTCTCCAAGTTAGGGATTAAGAAGTAGGGACTTTAATCGTTTGCTCTGGGGTCCCAAATCGGCAGGGAGGAAATTATTTCTGTTGCTAGGAGACTTCTTGGACAATTAGCCACCACCCAGTATTTAGCCTTTCTCTTCTTTAACATAACCAGGAAGGGAAAGGGAGATAATTCCTCTTATGTTGCCCTGTTAATGCTGGTAGTTTTACCACAGCCCTGACAAGGGCAGGATGATCTAGCCTTTGCAGAGCTCACCTATTTCCTCAGTCTGGAGACAACCCAGAGCAAAGACAGTATTCACAGGGCTTTATTTAGTCTTAATTCTGCTCTTAGCTGTTTATTTGTTTTTTTGAGACAGCGTCTATGTAGGCCTGGCTCTCCTGGCACACAATATGTAGACCAAGCTGGCCTTGAACTCACAGAGATCGTCCTGCTGTGACTCCTGAGTGCTGGGATTAAAGACCTGTTCCTAGTGCTCTTGGGCTAGATTCATGTATGTGGTTGGGGGCTCTGGATCCCTATCTAGCCTTACTTCCTCTTTTGGTGGGATATGTGTACACACACACACACACACACACACACACACACACACTTCTGGGGTCCCGTGCCTGGACAGTTGCTTGAAGGCATTGGTTATGGCTTCTCACAAGGTGCATAAGTGGTTGACTCCAAGGGGCAGGATGGGAGGTCATATCTAGGCACAGGTTTCAGACTCTCCCCCCCCCCAGGTTGGTGCTGGCAGTGAGCCTGGGGATGGCTGTGGCAGCAGCTTCACCCTATCAGCTTTCTGGGCACATACACCACCAGGCAGCACCTGAGAGGGAACAGACTCCGCAGTGAGCCGAGTGAGATTGAAGAGGATCATAAAGAAAATATATATCCCCCTCCCTGGCCTCGCTCCCTCCTGCCGCACACTCGCCTCCTCTTTGTCTGTTCCCTCCCCCTCTTCACCGCAGCCCTGTTTTCTTTGTTCGGTCTTTGCTTCTTCCCTCACCTTCATCTCTGTCAGGCAGGTCTGCCTGTCTGTCTGTCTCTCTGAGTTTTCTGGGATGATGCCTGTCATGAGCTGCTTCCCACACAGGTCCCCAAGGGTCTCTCTCACTGTCACATTGTCCCGACTTTCCTTTCAGACTCTGAATAGAGGTCCCCTCCTATTTGTCCTCTTTCATGTCCCCATCACCGTCCTGTTCCTTACCCTCCCCTCCATCCCTCCTCCTGCTTCTGTCGCCTGTCTCTTTTAGCTTCTTCCCCCTGATACCTGTACACACCCCTGCCCTCCTCTCATCCCCTCCCCATCCTTGCAGGTTCAGATACTTCATGTGAATTCACCTGGATGGACTCCAGCTGTCAGGTCCCTCCACCCCCCAGTCCTGTACCCACTTTCTCCCTGAGAGATTTATGGCTCCAACTCGGCCTCCTCTGCATTTCCCCCAGCCTTGGGCCAGTTCTTTTCATTACCTGGTGATTATCTGGGGGCCCTGGCATTTCCCCAGCCTCCCACCCTTACCCAGCAGGCTTACAGTGCAGCACAGGGAGAAAGGGGAGAAAGGATTGCTCTTGGGCCCAGACACAAGGACACAGAGACCCTCCCCCTGTGCCGCCCTCCTTCCCCTCCAGCAGTGCACATCTGGGAAAATCCCAGCTTGAGGCAGGGGGAAGGCAACCTAGGGTTGTTGGAACAGATATAAATCAAGTGCCCAGATGCCCCTCCCCTACCACCCTATCCTTACAACCATCTTCCAATGCTGCCTATTTCCTTTGCCTCTGAGGATTTGGTCTTGGCAGCCTGAACTGTGGTGGCTCACCATCATGTCTTGGCTAATGTCCTTGACCCATAAGCTTAGGGTAGGTCAATGTGGTTTATCAGACTTGGAGGTGCTGAGCCATGGAGACATTTCAATGTGCTCTTAGTTCAGTATTTGGTCTTAGGATTAATATATGCTCTGTACCTCCAGGTCCACTGCCAGCCTTCTCCCTCTTCTTCAGTTTACCTGCATCTAATTTAGGGTTTAAAGGTCTCCACAGGACCATCATGTAAAAGCAGTGGTGCCTTGCTGGGACCCATGGCTTCCTGATCTTCCTGGTCTGCTGGGCCCCCAGTCTCTGAGTCAGCTCCCGTCAGGTCACGGCCTCACCAGTGTTTGATGGAGGCAGTCCCTTTCTACAGTCCCACATTTCAGGGATTCAGACCTATGTTTTGAAAGTCTCCAGAACAGAGAGCAGGAAGCTGTCCATGCAGGGACTTCCTTATCTGCTGCTCCGTGGTGCTCAGTGAGATTTTGCTAATGGGTCCTCTGAGTACCCGATGACTTTGGAAGTCCTTGGTGAGGGAACCAGAACCAGCTTCCCTGAGTTTTGTAGCTGGGGTGATGAGGATGTGGGTGAAGGTCCAGCAAGCTAGTGGGGGGGTTTGTGGGAGCAGTTCAGAAGCTTCTTTAAGGTGCTTCGCTCCTTGTTTAGAGAACCCTGGAGTGGAGGTCTTCGCTTGGATTTGGGACTGGCTGGCAAATTGCCACAGGCAAAGCTCCACCCCTCTCCATTTTCTCTTCCAGCCAATCAGGTTTTCCTGGGACCCCTGGGACCCTCATGTTTCTAAACTCTGTGTTGGCCAGTCTCCAGCAGGTAAGCCTCTCTTCCACCTTCACACTCAAACTGAGTCCAAGCCCTGCCTTCATTGCCTACCCAAGCTTTCCTCCTGGGTGCCAGGCTCACCACCTCCCTTCCCCAAACAAATGCATGCCTCAAAAGACACGCCTCTGTCTACAAACTCAGCTTAGCACTTTCCTCTTCAGCTCTCTCATGTCCTTTTCCTCCAGCATCTTTATCTTTCATGCCCTTAATCTTGGACTCTTCTTGATTTCTTGTGTAAATTTCCTATTTTCCTCTTGTCTTTCATGCAGGGACCAGCATGTGGCATGATTAGAAATGTTCTTTGAATGAATGCTCTTCCTCCTTGAGTCTCTTTGCTACTTTGTCTTTGGCTGTCCCGTCCCTCCTCACTTCAAAGTCTCAAAGTCTGTCTCATCTTGTTTCGGGGAACATTGAACTGATATGGACTTCGCAGAAGACCAGCTCCAATTTGACAATGCTGCTGTTCACAGTGAGAGGAGATGATCTTGAAGCTTATCTTCAATAGGTCTTGAGAGCCGCCGAAGAAGTCTTCTTGTTCTTTCTGCTTAGAGAGGAGGCTGCTAGGTCTATCCAGTAAGGTTTTTGGAAGAAAGATTGTCAAGTTTCACCAGCACATGGCTGCCTGGTAGTTTCTAGAGAGATGGCTCAGTGGCTGGGAACACCCTTTGCTCTTGCAGAGGACCTGGGTTTGATTTCTAGCACTCACACGAGGAACAGTCATCTGTAGCTCCAGTTCCAGGAGATCCAGTTCCCTTTTGATTTTCATGGGCACCAGGCATTCATGTGGGGCATATATATATACACGAAGGCAAAACATTCATACACGTGAACTAAAACTAATAAAATGAAATGCACTATGAAGGCTTGCCTTAGGCTCTAAGTATGTCTCAAATGAGCCAGCACCAAGTAAGCCTTGAAAACTGCTGGTTCCGTTCTCTTGGCACTATCAGTTTTACATATATAGCAGGCATATCTATTGATTGATGAAGGCTTGGAGAAGAACCTGCATCTCCAAGAGGAGTTTGATGTTACAATAGGATATACTTGAGACCCTTTAATTTCTGAGGTCCTTGAAGCTTTAACTTTTTCTATACTTCAAATGGATGAATTTATACATGTACCTTTTGGATAACATCTCAACACCAGAAGTTCAGAAAAAACAACCACACCCATTTCAGAAAAAACATAATGGTTGCTCCAGGCTGACTGTTTCTCACTTTCCATTGGCTCTTGGGAAAGTTTTCACTATTGCCAGTGAACACATGGTGTGTGTCTCAGAAGATGACTTTTAATCCCTGACTTTAGCAAAATCATGTAGAAATCATATATATATATATATATATATATATATATATATATATATATGGAATTAGGATTTCTAATATATATATTTCTATGTATATATATAATTTCTAATACATTCTAAGAAGTATAAGTTAATAAAAAGGATATTGGAAGGTTATTTATTTATTTATTTATTTTAAAGATTTATTTTATTTATTATATGTAAGTACACTGTAGCTGTCTTCAGACATTCCAGAAGAAGGCGCCAGATCTCATTACGGATGGTTGTGAGCCACCATGTGGATACTGGGATTTGAACTTATCACCTTCGGAAGAGCAGTCGGGTGCTCTTACCTGCTGAGCCATCTCACCAGCCCCGGAAGGTTATTTTTTAATTTTTAAAAATGTGTCTCTCTGTGCATCTCTGTGTGTATGCACACCTGTGTGTATGTACATGTGGTGGCCAGAAGGGGGCATCAGATCTCTAGACTGGAGTTTCAGGTGGCTGTGAGGCACCCATGTGGGAGTTAGGAACTGATGAGATCAGCAAGCACTATTAACAGAGAAGCCATCTCTCCAGCCCCTCAATTCCATTCTTTCTGTTTACCCCAAACCCCAGAGTTGGCCTTTTTTCTTATCAAAGAAATCACAAGATAGATCAGGGGTTAGATAAAGCTAGAGAATGAAGATAAGGAGTGTCCCCCAGGAAGCAAGGTGCTAGAGGCCCTTTGTTGTAGATGGTGAGGTAATTGGCTCCTGACTGGAGTCATACTGATTATATTTGATAAGAACTCAGAAATTTGAGGTACAGTACAACCTTCATTTGATTCATCTGATCTTGTGTTTTTTTTCCTACCACAAAACAGCTTTCCTGTGTAGATGGTGGGGTGTAGAGAGCGGTATGTGGGGCTATGAGAGGAACTAAGTACGGTCTAGAGAGAAGGAGAAGAGAGAGAGAGAAAGCAGCCTGCTGCTGACACGGAAACACCTAACAACACGGTAAGTTGTGAAGGAAGATACCTAGAGAGAAAGCTGATATTTTCTCAACCATCTATATGCAGGGTGTTGTCATGGCATTGGGGAGGAGGTTCATGTGAGAGGAGGCTGCAGGCTCTGACCACTTAGGACTGCTAGTCTAGAAACAGACACAGGTTATAATGACAGACAGGACTCTTGGATGAATGTATACATTATATGCTGTCTTAGGTAGGGTTTTACTGCTATGAACAGACACCATGACCAAGGCAGTTCTTGTAAGGACAACATTTAATTGGGGCTGGCTTATAGGTTCCAAGTTTCAGTCCATTATCATCAAGGTGGGAACATGGTAGCATCCAGGCAGGCATAGTGTAGGAGGAGCTGAGAGTTCTAGATCTTCATCTGAAGGCTGCTAGCAGAATACTCCCAGGTAGCTAGGGCTAGGGTATTAAAGCCCCCCCCCCAGTGACACGCCTAGTCCAACAAGGCTACACCTCCTAATAGTGCCCCTCCCTGGCCCAAGCATATACAAAACATCACATATGCTTAGAAGGAAATAGGAAATTGGTGGGAATAATCAGGACTTACTTAGCAAGGCTTCTTGGGAAAAATGGGTATGGCTCAGAGCTCCTTGTCTACAAACACTCCCTATGAGCTTTAGATTGGAACGTAAGCCAGATGGATGCCTTCCCCTGTCTTCCTCCGGATTTTTTTTTTTTTTCCTCAGGAGATCTGGGCTGATAAAAAGATGGACTGAGAAATGGGAGGAGAGAACCATGGACAAAAAGAAAGAAAATCCATTTGTCCTGTCAGCATCCCCCTTCCAACTCCGTTATAGCCTGTTTGGTCCGTTATAGCCTGTTTGGTCCGTTATAGCCTGTTTGGTCCGTTATAGCCTGTTTGGTCCGTTATAGCCTGTTTGGTCCGTTATAGCCTGTTTGGTCCGTTATAGCCTGTTTGGTCCGTTATAGCCTGTTTGGTCCGTTATAGCCTGTTTGGTCCGTTATAGCCTGTTTGGCTTTATCCAGCTTTGCCTGTCTGGTCTGTTGTGAGCTAAGGTAGTTCTTCTCCACAGGATGCTTGCTTTTCAGAGTCGTCTCTTTTGATTTGTCAAATTGACTGTCTTTTTTATTTTTTATTTTTTGGTTGTTGTTGTTGTTTTTGATAGGTCTGTAATCTCAGCTTTTCAGGGCATTGAATCAAGAAGACCACAAATTAAAGCTATCTTGAGAGACGCCGTGAGTTCAAGGCCAGCCTGGACAACTAAATGAGATAATTGTAGGGGGGAGATAAATCAGTGGTAGTGTGTTCACCTGGTGCAAGGCCCAGTCCCTAATAATGATCTCTTCCTTCCACAATTGGATTGTGGCTGTAACTGAATCTCTTAATGTGTCAGATCACGAATAAAGAAACTACCCTGAAGTTGTTCTCAAGGTTCTTAGAAACACCAGCTTGCTCGCAACCATACAAAAAAAATATTGTAGGTAGTATGGAGACCCTGTATCCTTCAGTGACGTTATGGACATCTGATCCTTTACCCACGGTGGGAATCCCTGTAGTGTCTGCACAGAGCAGGGACTCTATAAGTAGGGAGGGAAAGAAGCAAACCTGTTTTGTTATATTTGTATGGATCTTGGTTGACATCCAATAGACTCTGTATGGTGTGGGTGGATATTTGGTGTGAGAGTTTCTTGGCCTCAGTGTCTGTGGGTCAGGATGGTGCTGTGATGGTGGCCAGCACATGAGTTAAGGAAAAGCTCGTACTTCTGCTTGGGGGACTGGCATAGCATCCAGTCAGGGACTTGGTTACAGCCAGAAGTGTTTACTTGCAGAATTACGATTTCCAGCTTCACTACAAGAACACAAGTCAGCTACCACCCAGAGGAGTTTTATTTTAGATAAGGAGAGCAAGTACTCTCTGAAGGAACATTCCAGAAGAATGCAGTGAGATGAAGTCTACAGGTTGGGGAAAGTTGCCTGGTAAACAGTTTGGTGGGGTCATTCTTGAGGACTCCTAGGAGGGAAGCTTGAATGTTTGTCGCCTTCTGTGTGAGCTGAACTCAGCCACTCAGCTTTCTTCCTAACAGTTCAGGGAGGCCACCTGGGTCTCACATCTCTTTCCCCAGAGACAGGTTAACAGTTACTACTGAAACATGTTTTCTTTCTTTTTCCACGTAGTACAAGACTTAGACTTAATATATTTTAGAGCCTCGATCTGCATCTGTATCTGTTTGTCTGTGTAGTTTGGTTTGTTTTTGGTTTGTGGGGTTTTTTGTTTGTTTGTTTGTTTGAGACAGGGTTTCTCTACACAGCCCTGGATGTGGGAACTCACAGAGATCCACCTGCCTCTGCCTCCTGAGTGCCAGGGTTAAAGGTCTGTGCCACCACAGCCTAGCCATATTAGTAGGTGTAGCAAATGTTTAAGTGGATCTTAAACATTTAAATGTGATTGAGAGAGCTGGTGTACTGGTTTAGAACATGTATAGAGGGTTTGTAAAAATTTTTATTTATTGCTGGGCGTGGTGGCGCACGCCTTTAATCCCAGCACTCGGGAGGCAGAGGCAGGCGGATTTCTGAGTTCGAGGCCAGCCTGGTCTACAAAGTGAGTTCCAGGACAGCCAGGGCTATACAGAGAAACCCTGTCTCGAAAAAACCAAAAAAAAAAAAAAAAACCCCCCCCAAAAAAATTTTTATTTATTTATTTATTTTTGTTTAATTTGCTTTCTTTTGGGTTGGATGGCCATCAAGGTGGAAGGAGAGCCATGAGGTCTGGTTGATTTGGGGCAAGGGTGTCACAGCTCCAGCCTTATACCGCCATCAAGATGCCACTTCGATGTTTCCCTGACTGACCTGAGGAGGTGGAATGCACTCTTTAATTGGCCAACTCAGGTAAATGAAGTCAACGGTGATATCACCAACTAACTACCTTGCTGTTAACTTTTGATTTATAATGAACCGTTCCAATCTGTGCTTTATACATCTGCCACTAATTTTGAAGACAGTGAAACACTCATGGAGTGCTTTTATTCGAAAGGTCCTACAGGAAAGAAAGTCTCTATTCTTTGCTATATGTATAAATAGGTATACGGCAATTTGGTAGTGTTGGTGTTGGTGTTAACTTTTGGCAGTGAGGAGGTAAGGGAGGGATGTTGATTTGATTTAATTCCTTTGAAAAAATAATAATTTTTTGGTGCTTAAATTGTCTATCTTGGAGTTTGTCTAATACTCAGTTGAAATCTGACTTTTGTTCAGTGCCAGAGATCAACCCCCAAAACTCCTGCATTTAAAATATGATTTTAGTGGTTTGAATCCAGGTCTTATCACTTAGAAACTTTTGGTGCAGTCCACTTGAAGGGGGTTGAAACTGTATAGGAATCATCCACTTCCTGTCTTTCAATTCAACCCAAATTAATGAGAATCCATCTGTGAGCTTATTTACACGTGATATTGGGAAACTTATAGCAACTGGTGCTGAAAATTCCCTTTGTACTTCCCCATCCTTCCAAGTAACCAGTGTTCAAACCAACATTCATTGTGGACCATCTATTCATTTAATTATGGACTACTCTTTTATGTTTTCCCTCTCTCCCTCCATCCCCCTCCTACCTCTTTCTTTCCGTTAAACCGTCTCCATCAATCCCAGAGCCTTGTGAAGAAGACGAGCTGTATTCCAGTCTCCTGCTCCATCCTTTCCCTAACACATACATTCACATCGTATGGAATAATACCAAGGCATTGTTACTAACTTATCTTTTAAATTAAGTAAAACCATGCAAGAAATTGAAATTGTATGTCTGGGTAAAGTGTGTGTGTGTGTGTGTGTGTTTGTGAGATTTTGCCAGCTTTGAGGAAACTGCCATTTTTCAGAAGGAGGGTAGAGGGCGCTCACACTTCAGTTATCTGCTGCAAGGCACCGAGCAGCAAGCAAGAGAGTGTGCCATAGGACTGCAGGCTGCCTCTGGGAAGGGCGGCACTCTGAAGGCTGTTGGGGTGAATCTGAGTGGATTTCGTTGTTTTGGAGGCCAGGATGGTAGACCAGGGACTGTCCCTAGATATCCTGCATCTACAAACTGTAGAATCCTTCTAGAAAGACTCTGGCTGAAGAATGGTGATGCCAAGTCATGTGGGCTGGTTTGAGTGATCCCCCAGTGTCTGCAATCAGTGCTTCTTGTTGAGGTTTCTTTGGTTTATTCTAAATTGTCATGCCGAATCTCCGAATACAACCAGAATCCTTACAGGTTGCTTTGTCAATCTCCTAGTCTGTGTGGGGTGGGGGGGTGGGTGGTGGGTGGTGGGGAGGATCTGGGACTTTCTTCTTTTTGAAATTCAAATGAAAAAAAAATTGAATCTTTATTTTCTCTATGGCCCTTCCTGTTCTGATCACATGTTCAAAATACCAATTATCCCTTAATCTCAAAGTCCATTTTCCTATCTGACATTCAGAGGCGCCTGTAAGGTCAGTGTTGATGCCTGACATTTCCGTGAAAGATTGAGAAATTCTAAGAATGCTGAACATAAGATTGAGCCATAGAAGGTCTGTGGTTGATCTTTCTAATTTGGCCTCTGTTGGTCAAGAACAATCAAACCAGGGTGCTGTAGCTCCTATAGGCTCAGCCCCAGTTCCCCAGCATCCCTGTGCATCCTTAGCTCTGGAATGGGGTGACTGGGAAGGCTGACATTTACTGGTACTGTGCTCTCCTGGGTTGGGGATGGGGAGAGTCTGTGTTTCTCTAGTAAACATCCCTCTCTCCCATCTGCTCCTGATTGGCAGCCAATTCTGAGGAGCAAATGGCCAAGTGAATTAGGAAGCTTAAAGGGTGTTTTGTTAAACCATCCTCATTAAATTGGCACCGTCTGCCTTCTTCCTTGCCTTTGTCCCAGTTGGGGCCGTTCTTTGTGGTAGATGTTTCTTAACAGTGTGTGCCAGCGGCATCTGGAAACCTTGGGTGACTGCTGAGCTTTGGGAAAGCCAAATCTAGAGGTGTTTGATTTGTCAAGGAAATTGCAACCACCTTCCTGCCACTGAGCCACCATCTTCCCAGAATGCCTTCCTCTCTTTCATCCTTTGGCCGATGAAAACCAAAGTTCCACCTCTCCCCCTAGCATGTCCTTATCTGAACAGGAGACTTTCCCCCTCCTTAGGAAGGTGATAGTGAATTTTTGGAATAGATTGGTGAAGTCTCAGGAGGGTTACTTATAATTGGTGTCTAGACATGTTTTACTAGACTGCCACTAACCTGCAAGCAGAGGGAAACGATGAAGTTGTGGGGAAAGGCATTAGAATTAAAGTCAGGTGTGGGAGCTCCTGGAGAAGCCACAGTGGGGCGTGGGTTGTCTTATTAATCTCCTTTCTTATCACTGTCTGGAGACTTTTGGTTTTAGATTGGTTTAGGATTTAGCAGAAGATGGTTTAGGTGGAACTTTCTGTCTCTGACCTATCTAGCTATTTGGAAGGAAAGGAAAGATGTTGACAGAGGCTGTTCCTTTAATTGCCTTGTCCTTCAACCCCTCCTTTCCCCTCCTTCTTGCCTTTTTTTTTTTTTTTTGAGAGGGTTTCATGCAGCCCAGGCTGGCCTGGAACTTACTATGTAGTAGAGGATGATCCTCAACTTTTGATCTTCCTGCTAGAACTACAGGTGCACACCACTACACTCTGTTTGGAACTTCTGTATTCTCTGTATAGGCAAGGTGTTGATACAGAAAGGATATTATAGGCTTCAAAGTCACTAAGAACCAGTTCCAAATTCCAACTATTGTTTTTATTTTTTTTTAACCAGGAAAATGATTTAAGCCCTCTTGCTCCACCAACTACAATAATAAGAATAACAATAACACTGAGTCATTGCCATGAATTGGATATGATTTGAGTGTGCTTCCCCCAAGGGTTTATGTATTGAAATTTATTGATTTAGTTTTTGTGTTTTTGAAACAGGGTCACATGCAGCCTAGATTGGCCTTAAATTTGACATGTAGCCATGTCTAGCCCTGAACTCCTGATCCTTCTGTTTCTACCTCTTCAGTTTTGGGTTACAGATGTACCTACCACACTTGTTTCATGTACTGAAATTTAATCTCCACTCCACTATTAAGAAGATAGAAAATGGAACTGAAGAGGGTGTGGCAAGAAAGAGTGCTTGTTGCATGAACGTGAGGGCCCAAGTTTTAAGTCCCCAGCATCATATAAAAATTTCAGGTGCAGTGCATGCCCACCACTTCAGAGCTGTAGGGGATAGAGACAGGATGTTCACTGTCTGCCAACCTACCTGTTGGTTCAGTGGGAGACCATGTTTCAAAGGAATAATATAGTAATAGGGCAGAGTACCTTTTCTGGCCCTCGCTTGCATACAGAGTTATGTACCTCATACACACATGAAAAGGAGGAGGAAGGTTGAACGACAGGCATGATGGCACACAACTGTAGTTCCAGGACTCCAAGACAGGAAGATTATGAATTTGACATCAATGAATGAAATATAGAAATACTGTTCTAAACATCGTGGGAAGAAGAAGAAGAAGAAGAAGAAGAAGAAGAAGAAGAAGAAGAAGAAGAAGAAGAAGAAGAAGAAGAAGAAGAAGAAGAAGAAGAAGAAGAAGACGTGAATTCAGGTGTTCAGAAATGAGGCTTCTGGAAGGTGACAGGAAAAGGTTGTCATGGTAGGCTGTCATGCTTGAATACTGATAGCTTTCTGAGAGAGAGGGAGGGGGAGGGAAGGAGGGAGGAGAAGAGGAAGAGAAAGAGGAGTAGGAGAAAGAAGAGGAGGAGGAGCAGCAGCAGGAGGAGCAGAAGAAGAAGGAGGAGGAGGAGGAGGAGGAGGAGAAGCAGAAGCAGCAGCAATAGTAGCAGCAGCACATATGTTCCCTGCCTCCTGTTACGTGCTGTCCCACACCACATTGCGACTCTGCCAACAAGAGGACCATCAGGAGAGCCAGCAGTGCACTGCTCAGACTTTGAGCTGAACACACCTCCTTCATTATACGGTTACCTCGCCTCAGGCATTTCCTCACAACAGACTAACAAAGCTGTTATGGTGGCTTAATAAAATGATATGTGGACACTATCTGCAGCTCAAAAAAAGAAATACTGCTTCCTGTTAACCGCCTTTCAAGCATCCCTACTTCTTGAAGACACGCTTAGTACCTCTGTAAGGTAGTTTTTTCTACCTTCATTCCCCCATACTGCTCAGTGTTCAAGCTCAGGGCCCTGATTTATTAATTTGTGTTAGTCCTACAAAATGACAATAACAGCATGTGTTTTTATAACCATATTAACGTGAGCCAAGGTTGTGGTTTCTTTCCAGGCGTTTTACCTGCTGACAATTGGGGTTGTAAATCAAAGACAAAGGAGTTTCTCAGGCCACCCACTTCTCTAATCTAAAGTTCTTAATTTGGATTGATCATTCTGGGTCCATTTCACCCCCCACCCCCACTCACCTTCGACCCCAGCAAATATAAACTTGTTTGTAACAGTCATCTGCAGGGAGGAGCTTTTCTATCACTTTTCATATTGGAGTATTCTTGTTTTCTTTTCAACCATTTAGTTAAAAAAATTTCAACCCTACAGAACAGAAAAGTTGCCGGGACAGTATTTATAATAACACCCATTTATCTGTCACCAGGATTATTGACTAACGTTTGGATGCATGCTCCCCCCACCCCCCCCCCCACCGGTCTCTCTCATGCTTGAGTGTGTATTTTTTTAATTGGCATCCACCTTTAGTCCAAACTGGCTACATAGTCTGCTGTTCACGACATTCACAGCTTGGAAGAGTACAGAGTGGTTGTTTCACAGAAAGCTAGTTTGGGTTTGATGATTATGTTTTTTACACCATTAAATTCAAGTTACACATTTAGGGATATTCTTGAGAACATTTTTAAAGGCAGGGGGACTTGTTTCTTCTGCCTGTTTTATTCTGTGCAAATCTGCAGGCAGTTAATATTGATTGATAATGGACAAATGAGTGAATGATCCAAAACTTTAGGTGTATTAATTTCCTACATGAGAAGAACAGCTTTCTCTTTTCTCCTGCTTCAATTTTTATTATAACTCTCTGGACTGAAAGGTTCTAATCCTTCAACAAGACTTCAGTAGGAGGATTGTGAGTTAATGACCAGGGTGATGACTTGGGTGGGGGTGCAGTAGGGTTTCCCTTCATCCTGGGTGGCTGTGAGTATTGTGGGGTCTCATCTCATCCTGGGTGGTGGTGTTCATATCCTGTAGAGACAGAAAGATGAGTATGGTGGGCCTCTGATGGAAAGGAAAAACAGTATAGAGGTCTTGGGAGTACCTATTTTCTTGCTGAGAGAAATTAGTTATTTAGGTTTCTAGATTTTTTTTCCAACACTCCCCTATTTGAATCTTAAGAATGCCATAGTGAAAATTGATTTCTGTCCCTCCTCCTTTCCCAGAGGGGACAACTCCATAACTCTCCCCTCTCTCCTCTCCATCCCCTCCTACCACCACACACAAGTGTGTATTTTCTAACGTTTATAAACGGCGGTTGGGCGGCCCATTCTCTTCAGATTATTTATTGTTGAGAAAATCTATAACTCCTTGGGCTTCTCATTTTGATGTAGAAGCTGTAGAAGCTTTCATCCCTGTCGCCTGGGGGAAGTGAGGTTATGAGAGGTGCTCTCTGCTGCTCAAAAATGTGTTTTCAGGCTTCCCGTTGGGGCCCTTTCTCTCTCTGGCTCTGATCATCTCAGACATCTCTGACAGTCCTTCCTGAAGCATCTGGGGCTTGGGACTGAATTCATCTATTTAATTTTGCAAGGTTTGTGAGTGCGTGATTCACTGTGCTTCGGCCCTTTTCCTGAGCGTCTGCCCACCCACATCTGTGTTGGCCTTAATTTCACCACAGGGGCAGGGGAGCCTCCTTTGTCTCTATACTAGCACTTGGTCATTCGCCATAATGAGAGTGATAACCCAGAACCAGGGGTTGATTCAAAGGTGACTTTTTTTTCTTTGCCTTTTAAGTGATTAGACTGTGGCTCGACATCATAAATGAACAACCTGCATGAAACCCATCCAACAGCAAGTCCTTGTGATGGGGTGTGTGGCATCTCCGCTTTGGTATCTAAAGAGGGGGGTCGGGTAGAAGACCGCCTCAGTTCATTTTGTTCTCAGTGTGTTGTCAGTACCCTCAATATTTGAGAGAACACCCGAGCACTGGGGTTTCAAATCATTCTCAATATTTGAGAGAACACCCGAGCACTGGGGTTTCACTGCGCAAAAGGCCATCATAAGAATCTACCACTCAGGGGCTGGTGAGATGGCTTAGTGGTTAAGAGTGCCGACTGCTCTTCCGAAGGTCCCAAGTTCAAATCCCAGCAACCACATGGTGGCTCACAACCATCCGTAATGAAATCTGATGCCCTCTTCTGGAGTGTCTGAAGACAGCTATGGTGTACTTACATATAATAAATAAAAATTTAAAAAAAAAAAAAAAAAAAAAAAAAAAAAAAAAAAAAAAAAAAAAAAAAAAAAAAAAAAAAAAAAAAAAAAAAAAAAGAATCTACCACTCAGCCGGGCATGGTGGTGCACGCCTTTAATCCCAGCACTTGGGAGGCAGAGGCAGGAGGATTTCTGAGTTTGAGGCAGCCTGGTTTACAAAGTGAGTTCCAGGACAGCCGGGGCTACACAGAGAAACCCTGTCTCGAAAAACCTAAAAAAAAAAAAAAAAAAAAAAAAAAGAATCTACCACTCTGTGAAGGTTCCTCTGCTATCCAGACCAAAGGTCCCAGTCCTCTCGTGACACCAATGCCCCATTTGAATGATTCACCCTCTGCTCTCTCTCTGTCCTAATTCTACTTCCCACCCCTCTTTTCATTCTGTACCAGCCCTGAGCGACTATGTTCTACTTCGTGCTCATGAAAAGGTCTATTATTAAAAACAACAGAAAATAGCACGTATCTGTGAGAGTGTGGATAAATTGAAACCATTGTGCTGTTGGTGAAATGCAAAATGGGATAGCCTCGGAGGAAACAGTATGATGGCTCCTTAAAAAGTTAAACATAATGCCGAGTGTAGGGCTCACACCTTTACTCCCAGCACTTGGGAGGCCGAGGAAGGCAGAGCTCTGAGTTCGAGGACAGCCTGGTTTACAGCATATGTTCCAGGACAGCCAGGGCTACACAGAGAAACCCTGTCTTGGAAAGCAAAACAAGCAACAAAATAAGTTAAGCATAAGGATTACCATGTGAATTTCCATTCTAGGTAGATATTCAGAAGACGAGAAAGCAGGGTTGGAAAAGATATGTGTATCCAGTATTCCTAAAAGTCACCGACAGTAGTCCAAAGCCAGAAGGAATGCACCTGCGCCAACAGTGTATAAACAAAATGTGGCCCCTTGATACAGTAGAGTATACAATGTGGATTATTCTAAGGGAAGAGAAGCTAATACCAAACAACAAATACTGTTTGGTCCTGTTTATCTGATGTTCATGGAGCAGTCAAATTCACAAAGGCAGAAGAAAATAATGGTGTTTTTTTTTTTTTTTTTTAGGGCTGGAGAATGAAGGAACTGGAAATTAATGTTTAGTGGGTACCAAGTTGGAAAAGATAAAAACATTATTGCTAGGGGTGCTGGTGCTAGTGCTGGTACTGGTACTGGTACTGATGCTGGTTCTGGTACTGGTCCTGGTGCTGGTGCTGGTCATGGTCCTGGTACTGGTACTGATCCTGGTCCTGATGCTGGTGCTGGTCCTGGTACTGGTACTGATGCTGGTGCTGGTCCTGGTACTGGTGCTGGTCCGGGTGCTGGTACTGGTACTGATGCTGGTGCTGGTCCTGCTGATGCTGGTGCTGGTACCAGTTGAATGACCATGTAACTATACTTAATACCATGCTTGTTTTACAAACAGTCAAAATGAAATGTTAGGGACATTTGCTACAAGAATGCACAAAGATAACCAGGGTCTTTGTCCTTGTTCTCCTCAGAGGTGACTCTCTCAACTGTTCCAACATTGGTGAAATACCATCTTCTCTGAGCCTTCTTTGAACCTCTAATATTAGTAAATTTTTTGTCTTAGATTTTTTTTTGACATAAGGTCTCTATGTAGCCTGCAGTGTGGCTACAACTGCCAATGTAGACCAGGCTGGCCTCAAACTTAGAGAGATCCATCTGCTTCTGCCTCCTGAGTGCTGGAATTAAAGGTGTGTGCTACTCTGTCTAGCTTGCCTTAATTCTTGAGAGTTCTTGCAATGTAGCCCATCTGTCCTTGACTTTGTAAGCCTTCTGCCTTAGCCTCTTGAGTAATAGGGTTTCAGGTATGTAGAACTAGATTTGGCTACTCATGCTCACCTGGAACTCACTTTGTAGACCAGGCTGGCCTCGAACTCAGAAATCCTCCTGTCTCTGCCTCCCAAGTGCTTAATTTCAATCTTATTTAGTGTGTGTGTGTGTGTGTGTGTGTTGGAGGAGCATTGGCTGCTTATGCAGCAAGCACTTTTTTTTAATCTTTCTTTTTTATTAGATATTTTCTTTATTTACATTTCAGATGCTATCCCGAAAGTTCCCTATACCCTCCCCCCGCCCTGCTCCCCTACCCACCCACTCCCACTTCTTGGCCCTGGTGTTTCCCTATACTGGGGCATATAAAGTTTGCAAGACCAAGGGGCCTCTCTTCCCAATGATGGCCGAGTAGGCCATCTTCTGCTACATATGCAGCTAGAGACATGAGCTCTGGGGGTACTGGTTAGTTCATGTTGTTGTTCCACCTATAGGGTTGCAGACCCCTTGAGCTCCTTGGGTACTTTCTCTAGCTCCTACATTGGGGGCCCTGTGTTCCATCCTATAGATGACTGTGAGCATCCACTTCTGTATTTGCCAGGCACTGGCATAGCCTCACTAGAGACAGCTATATCTGGAACCTTTCAGCAAAATCTTGCTGGTGTATCATTCTGTCTTCCCAGCTCCTGGCCCTGGCCTTCTCATAACTGTAACTCTTAGCCACAGCACACACTAACCTCTCTGAACTTCCGTTTGCTTGACCTCACAGATCACAGGCTAACACAGGCTACAGTCTCATTTGTTTATAGTATGCTTCTGTTGCTGAGACTTAAGTCACTGGGGTGGAGGATTCTCTGTGTTTGTTCTCATTCTTGCATCCCAGTGCTGAGTAGTTGGGGACCAGTAAATATTTATTGGATGAGTGAATGAATGGAGGTCTCTGACTAGACACAGGTTCTAGAAAAGGCACACAGAGCTAACGGTTTCCCAGTTTTCATCTGTGGCTTCTAGACCTAGGACACCTCAGCCAGTATTCATTCTCTCTCTCTCTCTCTCTCTCTCTCTCTCTCTCTCTCTCTCCTTTTCTTTTCTTCCTCCCTCCCTCCTTCCCTCCTTCCCTCTCTCCCTCCCTCTCTCCCTCCTTCCCTCTCTCCCTCCCTCCTTCCCTCTCTCCCTCCCTCCCTCTCTCCCTCCTTCTCTCCCTCCCTTCTTCCTCCCTTACTTACTTCTTTCTTTCTTCCTTTCTTCCTTATTTCTTTTTTATTTAAAAGTTCTGGATATAGCACAGTTATTTTGAGAATAATACTTTTAAAAAAGATTTTACTTTATTTCCAATCACACGCATATGTATGTGAGTACCAACATTCACAGAGGCCACAGGCATTGGCTCTCCACGAGGAGAGAGAGTTACAGATGGTTGTGAGCTACCTGATGTGTGAGCTGGGAATTGGATTTAACTCTTCTGCAGGAGCATTATATGCTCTTAATCTGCTGAGCCAGCTCTCTAGACCATAATTAGTATTACCACTGAGATACTCTTCAACCCAAGCTGATTGTAGACTCACTGAGTGGTCCAGGCTGAGCTTGGATTGTGACCTTCCTGCTGCAGCCTCCTCAGTGCCCCCCCACCTGTGCACCTGCTGCAGCCTCCTCAGTGCCCCCCCACCTGTGCACCTGCTGCAGCCTCCTCAGTGCCCTCCATACCTGTGCACCTGCTGCAGCCTCCTCAGTGCCCCCCCACACCTGTGCACCTGCTGCAGGCCTCCTCAGTGCCCCACACACACCTGTGCACCTGCTGCAGCCTCCTCAGTGCCCCCCCACCTGTGCACCTGCTGCAGCCTCCTCAGTGCCCTCCACACCTGTGCACCTGCTGCAGCCTCCTCAGTGCCCCCCCACACCTGTGCACCTGCTGCAGGCCTCCTCAGTGCCCCACACACACCTGTGCACCTGCTGCAGCCTCCTCAGTGCCCCACACCACACACCTGTGCACCTGCTGCAGCCTCCTCAGTGCCCCCACACACCTGTGCACCTGCTGCAGCTGCCTCAGTGCTGAGAGTGCAGGTGCTCCTCCTACACCTGTTAAGACATTATTAGCTCTTCCATGTCAGAGCTTCTGCTCTTGTATTTCTGATTATCCTCTTCCACTGTTACAAGAGAGTTCAAGCCAGAATGTTGGAAACTCTGGGGAAGGTCACACACCCAGAGATATTTTCTTCTTGTTTTCTTTTTGGGGGAGACCCTGGTTTGATTGGCTCCGGGGTTTTCATTTTCTGGAAATCACAAGGAGGGAAGAACTTATACCATTTGGGCAGGGACAGAAGCTGTACTTCACACAGAGGAATGCATCTCTAGAGATGCTGCACTGAGTCCATTTCTCCAAAGCTTTGAGAGCTGAAAACAATTTAATAGCCCCACCAGGCTTCTGTCAAGTCCTCACCACAATTCCAGCAAAGTCACTTGCTGTGTTTGAAGCTGTTCTTCAGGGTCCATGAGGTCAGACTTGATAAATCAGTGGGACTCACTTCATGGAAAAATGTTTTGGAAAGGTCTAGGATGAGGGCAGTACTCCACTTAAAGACAAAGGGACAGACAAGCTGTGACCTCCAGGACCAAGGAGACTGGGTGGGGTTTAGTTGGTAAAGCAGGCCAGCCTGCAGTTTAGTGGGTGGATTGTTGGATTTAACATGAGCTCTTCTTGGCTCCTTGGGATGGAACTTCTGTTTTAGAGCTTGGAAAGAGCTCAGAGGCAGAAGAAACACCAGGAGAAGGCGGGAGGGAAGAGCCTGCAGCATTATGGAATTCACACAAGGGTTCTCCAGCCTTTTTGTGATGTTGCTTTAAGCACCTCCTGTGCGCCAAGCGCCTCCTAGGGGAAAGACTGTTTCCTAATTAAACTGAGATTCCCAGACCCAGGGCTCTCGTTAGAAAAAGTCCTCAGGAAGTGATCTTTAAATAGAAGATTGTGCATGTTTAAGCCTCTTGTTCCCACCTCTGTCCCTTTCTCTGAAAAGAAAAACTTGCTTCTAGGAATCCTAAGGTAGAGTCATCACCCAATAAATCTGTGTATTTATTTTCTCTGTCTTAAATGTCTCTTTTGGCTGCTTTGCCCTTGTGGGGTAGTCAGGTTTGGCAGAGGAGTGTCACATCCAGAAGCAGGAGATACACGGATCCTGGACCTGCCCTCTAGAAGCTTTTAGACTGGAAGGAATTTAAGGGACCCGCCTGATTTCACTAGGCGTAAAGGGAAACCAGTTCTATCTGAGCGTGGGGGCTGTAAGGGCTGATGGGATGGAGAGGAAGGTTGGAGCATCAATCTGTGAGGCTTAAGAAATGCTTCTAGAAGTGGGGGAGAAAGGCTGAGAAATGCTGAGGGTCAAGGAATTTGTACAGGTCAAAGGCTTCCCCTTTCCACGAGAGTGAGTCTGAATGTGGGTGTCGGGGGGGGGGGCAGAGGTTCAGGGATGGGGATAGCAGTGTTGAGGCGATCCTTTGACCTCTGACCTCTGGACTGATGACGAAGACGAACATGAGGGCAAGGGAAGAATGAGCTAAGAACTGCCTTTGAGGAAGGCTTGCTTGTTTACAGTTACAGTTAGACAGCAGCAAAGCTTTCCAGAGCTTGCTGTCACATGGCGGCTTTCCCCCTGTAGGTCTGGTTGTTGTTTGCTCCTTTTGCCTGAGTCAGAAAGATGATATTCAATTCCTGTGTGTTTGGCTCTTCTCTGATATCGTTCTTTATAGGTTCACTTTCACTAGTCTCTAGAGAAAGTGGGAAGGGTCTAAGGACTACCCTAAATTATGGAGCTGAGGGAGACAGCAGACTGTGTCTACAACAGAATGTCTCATACAGTTCCTGTGTTGAAGCTTAAGGGCAGAGAACCAGGTGTATTGCCAAACTCAGTTCATGCAAAGCCCACTTAAAAAGTTACTTTTTTCTATGTTGCCTCTTGGATACATCCTTATTTCTCCTCCTTACTAGATGCAACTGCTTTAGTGTATTTGGTGAGAACATATAAAATTCATGCTCTGTGTATTCAGTTAGCCATGATCATTCATTCAATAAATCTAAGGCATCTGTCTTGTGTCAAACAAAGGGACACAGATCTCACAGATAGTCTTTTTTCTTTCTCTCTTTGTTTTTGAGACAGGGTCTTTTTAGTCCTGGCTGGTCTGGAACTCACTATATAGGTCAGGATGGCCTTAAACTATATATATGGATGACCTTAAACTATATATATATATATATATATATATATATATATATATATATATATATATATATATCAGAAGTCAAATGCTTGCCACACATATCTGATGACCTGGGGCTGGAGAGATGGCTCAGTAGTTAAGAAGGTATATTGCTCCTATAGAGGCCCCAAGTCTGGTTCCCAGCATCTATGTTGGGTGTTTCACAACTGTCTATAACCCCAGTTCCAGGGGATCTAACCCATCTCTGGCCTCTGGACACACCTACACTCATATACATACAATGCGCGTGCGCGTGCGCACACATACACACACACACACACACACAATTACAAATAATAAAAATAAAGACTGACAATCTGGGTTCATCTTGTCAGAACCTTATCAAGCAGATGCAGTAGAGTACACCTGTAATCCCAGGGAACTTCCTCAGGGAGATGGGATGTACAGACGGAAGAATTTCCAGGAGCTGTTGGGCTAGCTAGCCTGGTGTATGCATAAGTGAACAAGAGAGACCCTGTCTCAAACAAGGTGAGAGGTGAGTTTGAAAAAGAAAATATCTAGTAAAAAAAAAAAAAAGAAAAAAAAAGAAGTAAAGATATTGAGACCATATGCTTTTGGTTCAGATGCACCGTTACAGTTTCCTAAGTCCAATTTGGGAATTATTAAGTACCCTATACAAGCCATAATTTCCTTATATTTATAATGGGGTAATTATGATGACATTATGGCTTGGTATATGTGAAGTGTTTTGAATAGTTTCTATTTAAGTATTAATTAAATAAAAACAAATAAATTCAGGACAATACATTTTTGAAATTCAAAGTATTGGACAAATAAATGACAATTTGAGATAACCAGAAAAAAAAAAGAAAAAAAAAGTTGTCCTCTGACCTCTACACATGTCTGTGTGGCAAATTTTACACCTGCAGTCCATCTTCTTACTGCCCATAACAGAGCTTTGGTGGACACTCTTGCATGGCTCTCTTTGTATGCTCAGAAGGATGCTTACCTTGATGCTGCTTCAGGATGATACCCAGACCCCACTCCAAGCAAAAGTGATGGTTTATATTCACCCATGGGTTCTGGTATTGACCCATTAAAGCAAGTATTGTCAGTCCACTTTCCAAGGAGACTGACCTCAGTGGGCCTAGGATTTCCAGTGTGTTTACTATAGTGTGCTTAAGGGTATCAAGAGTCCTTAGAGTTTTGAGAGATAAAGGGTTCTCTTTTTCCCACAGAAGGGTGGCTAACAGTCTCCAGACTTTGATAGTAGACATTTATAAATATGAACTGATTTTTTCCAAGTTGGGAAACTTTGAATCAGTTTTTTTTAATTTAATTTAATTTAATTTTTTTTTTTTTTTTTTTTAGTTTTTCGAGACAGGGTTTCTCTGTGTAGCCCTGGCTGTCCTGGAACTCACTCTGTAGACCAGGCTGGCCTCAAACTCAGAAATCCGCCTGCCTCTGCCTTCCGAGTGCTGGGATTAAAGGCATGCGCCACCACGCCCGGCCTTAATTTAATTTTTTTTTTAAAGATTTATTTTATTTTTATTATATGTAAGTACACTGTAGCTGTCTTCAGACACTCCAGAAGAGGGCGCCAGATTTCGTTATGGATGGTTGTGAGCCACCATGTGGATGCTGGGATTTGAACTTATCACCTTCGGAAGAGCAGTCGGGTGCTCTTACCCGCTGAGCCATCTCACCAGCCCCTTAATTTAATTTTTATATGAGCACACTGTGGCTGCCTTCAGACACACCAGAAGAAAGATCCCATTACATATGGTTGTGAGTCACCATGTGGTTGCTGGGAATTGAACTCAGGACCTCTGGAAGAGAAGTCAGTGCTCTTAGCTGCTGAGCCATCTTTCCAGCCCTAATAAGTTTTAATATTAACCATTTGATAGGTTGCATTATCTATCTATCTATCATCTATCTATCTATCATCTACCTATCTATCTATCTTTGTTAAATGTATTTATTTTGGCTGGTCATGGTGGTGGCACATCTTTAATCCCAACACTTGGGAGGCAGGGGCAGGGGCATGGGCAGGGGCATGGGCAGGGAGGGGCAGGGGCAGGGAGGGGCAGAGAGAGAGGGGCAGAGAGAGAGGGGCAGAGAGAGGCCGAGGCCAAGGCCAGAGGCAGGTGGATCTCTGAGTTCAAGGCCAGCTTGGTCAATAGATTGAGTTCCAGGACAGTTAGGACTACATGGAGAAACTCAGACTGAAAAACCAACCAACCAACCAACCAAACAAACAAATAAATAAATAAATAAAAATAGTTTGGTGTGTGTGCTTGGACTCGTGTGCTTGAGCACATGGAGTTGCTTCTCTTCTTCCATCATGTGAGACCTGGGGATCAAACTCAGGTTGTTGGGCTTGATAGCAAGTAACTTCACCCACTGAGCTATCTTGCCAACCCTGTAGGTTGTGTTAATACATCTGGCTTGATAGACTCTAAGCTAAGTGTACTTCATAGCATCCATGTGATGGCTCACAACCATCTGTAGGTCCAGTTCCAGGGCTCTGATACCCTCTTCTTACTCCCTTGGGAACCGAGCATACACAAGGTGCACAAACATACCTTCAGGCAAAACACCCATACACATAGAATAAAAAAAAATTAAAAAGAAAAGGATCTTCAGAGGGTGAGGATATGACATGTGAAAATGTTCCCCGGGTACCTTAATATATGCTTCCAACCAAGGTGACAGCTTGTTTTAGGGGACACCCTATCTAAGTTATAGGGCTAAGTATGATGTGTTAAAAAAGAAGTGAGGTTTCAATACTGGGAGTGAGATGGTTTCTGCAACTCAAGGCAGCCTGATATTTCTAAAACAAGAACCCATGAAGGCAAGCTATTCTTTATCACCTGTGTGCAGCTTACACAGGTCATGAATTATCTGCGGTCAAGGTTTTATCACAGTTGGTTTTCCATTCACACTTTTCATTTTGATCACCTTCTACAAGGAACATAATACCATTTATATATTTACTCGAGTCAGATTTATAAAGGTTGCTTGCTTACGGAGTACGTTTCTCAAAGTCAGGTCGATAGGAATTCTGGATCATCTGTGTCTTCAGGTTTTCTCTCCTCTGTCTGTACACTTGTTCAACAAATATTTATTAAGCCCCTAACTCACAGTCCAGTGGAGGAGACAGCCAGCTGAGCTGGAATTCTGTTACTTTATGGCCAAGGGGAGATGTAATGACAGTGCTCTGGGGGTGTATACTAAGGGCACCCCCTCAAGGCTTCTTGGGGAAGCAGTGTCTGAACTGGGAACTGGAAGGTAAGCTGGTGTTTGATCAGCCATGGGTCCTGGGAGACCATTAGAGGCAGGAATTATAGGTTCATGCTGGGAATGTGGCCCTGGGCAGGGGGTGAAGTTAGAGGAATAAGTTCTGGTCAATTGTGAAAACATTTGGAAAGATCATGCTAAGAGATTTAGGCTTTATCCTGATGAATTACTGAAAGTGGTTAGACAGAGAAACCATTCAGGTTTACGGATTGGGAAGGACTTGGTGAGGTAAAAAATAGACTTTCTGGCTAGGTGTGGTGGAACACGTCTCTAATCCCAGCATTTGAGAGGCAGCAGCAGGCAGATCTCTGAGTATGAGGTTAGCCTGGCTTATGTAGGAATAAGCTTCAGGCCAGCTAGGGCTACATGGCAAGACCACACTTCAAAAACCCTTTAAAAAGACTCTTTGCTTTGATGTTTTCTTCTTTATTAAATTTTATTTTACTTTATTTTCATGCATATGTATTTATATGTGGCCACCTGCAGAAGCTACAAGAGGACATTGGATTTCCTGGAGTTGCAGTTACAGGCAGTTGCGAGTCACCCTATGTGTGGGTGTTGGGAATCAAACTTTGGTTCTCTGAAAGAACAGCAACTGCTCTTAACCATCTCTCTGGCCCCTAGTCTTTTATTTTAGTATTTTCCCTCTTGCCTTTTTCTTCTCTTCCTGTTCTTCTTCCTCTTTTTATTTGAGCCATAGCCTCATTATACATCTGAGGTTGACTTCAAACTTGGTATGTAGCCCAGGTTCCGGCCTCGAACTTGTGATCCTGTGGCCTCAGCCACTCAAGTGCTGGGACACACACATGTGGGTGAGTGCCACCATGCTTTATCTTCTTTGGTTGTGCGATAATAATAATAATAATAATAACAATAAAATTATAGAATAGCCAGTAAAGGAGTCTAGAAGGCCTGTTCCAATAACCCCATTGGGTTCCTTTGGATAATATATAGAGAAGTCCTTCTTCCCTCCTTCCCTCCCTCCCCCCACCTTCTTCTGGCTTTTGTTTTCTTCCTTGAGAAAATGCTCAGAGCTTTGAACAGGCTAAGCACACACTACAAATTGAGCTACAGCTCCAGTCCAAAATATTTCAATTTTGACTTGATCTTTCTATTTTCAAAAACCCATGTTTCATGAAATCCTCTCACATCCAAAGCCTGAGTGAGAGAGAGGAATATGTGACATTTTTTCTTCTTCTCTGTTCTCTGCTACTCATTTCCGGGACATTGCTGTGAGCTGCTCATCCAAACCGTGCTCCCTGTGAGGAGGGGACCATTTGAATAGCAGCGGGGGAGTCAGAGAAGGAGGAACCACACGCCGAGATCGTTCATTAAGAAAATATATTTGGCATATTCAGACAATGGTTTGAGCGAGTTAAAAATAACTCCTCGTGAAAAATTAATAGGGAGTTATAAGTGAGTGTTTTAATACAAGCTCGGAGAGCAAGCGGTGCAGATTCTGCAGGCGGTTGGTGAGTGACATCACAGGTGGTGTAGGGTGTGTACAGAGCTGCCATGGGGCCAGCAGGAGAGTTGGCCACAAAGATGAGCTCACCTCTCTCCTTCAGAGCCACAGGCAGAAAGAAGAGCAAGGAACTGTTTTTTTTTTTTTTTTTTTGTGAGTTTCTGAGCCAGATGACATTTCTTTCTTCCTTTCCCATCATCCTCTCCTAATAGTGGGCATAAAAACCACAGTGAATTTTGCCTGGTTCTGTGCGGTGAGGTTTATTGAATGTCAGGATTCATAAAAGTCTTTTTTGGCTCCCCTTTGTTCTGAGTAATAGTCCTTAGCTGGCTGGCCGTTGCATCTGCTTCTCCAGTGTCTCCTGACACTGGGCTGCCTCTCTTGTCTTGCAGGTCGTTAGAAAGCCTCTGCCCATCTTCCTCTTCCTCCCTCTTCACAGGACCCCTGTGGTCCTCCTCTGTGGGTTCAGTGGAAGGTTGCATTGACCACTCTTTGCCATCCGTACAGCTGGTAAGGAGAGCAGAGAATGAGAAGAAAGGGGGTCAGCTGCATTTGGAAGCAAAGGGTCCCAAGACTTGGAGTTGGGGGAACCAATATTTGTATTTTAAAATCCAGATGATATTTAAAAAATGGTTCTGTAATTGCAATGAGGCCCTCTAGGCCGTGAATTAATGTGTCATAACTCACGCCCAAGCACTGCGCAAACATCCCGCGTGTGAATTATTGCACAATAAATTCATGCCCTGTTGTGTCTTACAGCTTAATTAGTACATGAAGCTACATGAGTTAGACAAACCCAAATGGGATTATGTCATGTGGTGCGTAGAAAAGCAGAATGTTGGGAGATATTTGAGCTTTTTCTGGGGGTAAGCATGGTTGGTGACGTCCTTGGGCATCAGTGAACGTGATGTTTGGGCTGCAACAGGTGATGTTCTTTAACATGTGACTCTGAGCTCTGGTTGGTTGGTTGAATAATGACTGCATACTAAGCATAATTGAGGAAAAGCACACAAACCATGAAAGGTGGCCCCTGCTCTTGACAAACTTGCATTCTACGACAGAACACAATGCAAAGTAGACAGAGAAAAGCGCAAAGCATCTTGGGAAATCAGAGTATGGGGGGAGAATGGTCATTTCTGGTGCAGTGGTGTGAGTGGGTTAGTGGACTCAGGGGAGTCTGTAGGGATGACATTTGAGTTGTCTGTCTTAGAGGATTGATAAGCCATAAATAGGGTGCTGGAGCTGGCCAGTGAACTCTAGGCAGAATAAATAATAATGGGAATAGCCCAAGAAAATAAACAGTGTTTGGAGCACACTGAGCAGACTGTAACTTCAGCCTTTGGTAAGAGGGGTGGCAGGGATAGTGACTTGGAGCCAGAGCTTTCTTATGAACATAAAGCATTTGGATTTAAACCCATTACCATCCTACAGTTCTTGGAGTTTGTTCTTTTACTACTGTGAATGTATCCTGAACTTGAAGATGGTTCTACTGTTTTCTTTGGTCCATTTCCTTAGAGGATACATAATTGAGAGCCAGGTGTCCTGAGTTCTAGTCTTGACTCTGCTGCCAACTAGCAATGTGACTTTACCAAAGCCCTGAGGTCCTTCAGTGGGTTGTGTCTTAGTTTTTGACATTAGAGGGCAGACTGAATGTTTTTTTTTTAAATCCTACTTAGTTAAAAAAAAAAAAAAAAAAAAATATTTTTTTTTTTTTTTTTTTTTTTTTTTTTTTTTTTTTTTTTTTTTTTTTTTTTTTTTTTTTTTTTTTTTTTTTTTTTTTTTTTTTTTTTTTTTTTTTTTTTTTTTTTTTTTTTTTTTTTTTTTTTTTTTTTTTTTTTTTTTTTTTTTTTTTTTTTTTTTTTTTTTTTTGTATTTTGTTTTTGTTTAGTTACTTAGTTAAAATGTTCCAGCACTTTCTCTGGCTTTTCTTTGTATTTTGTTTTTGTTTTCTTAGTTTGCTTTGTTTTCTCTCCTCTTAACTAGGTCTCTCTACTGTAGGCATGCTGGTCCTGCAGCCTGCCAACTCTTCACAAAAACTCATTGTCGGAATTTTAAAGATACAATAAATAATGCTCCTTCCTAATTTTGGAACCAACTGATAACAGGAGACAGTGTTAGAGCTGCAGTTTCTGGCTTGCCGGTCCTGCTTCCAGTCACCGGTAATGCTGAACACAGTCTGCCTCACACCACAGATCCAGGCTCTGCTTTTGTTGACCGTCTTTTGCCATGTCTGAGTAGGTCAGCATGCTCCTGTCCCATGAGCTGACTGGCTCTCCAAACACTGGCAGCAGCAAAAGCCCCCAAACCAGAAGAAACAGACTGAGCATGCTCAACGCTGTTTGAGATTCACAAATCTCAGAAGTCATGGCAAAGGAGATGGCAGAGGAGTGGGTCTTAAGCTTTGGCTTATTAGATCACAACACTTGGGAGGGAAGGCAGGATGGTCAAGAGTTCAAGGTCATCCTTGGTTATAAAGCAAGTTCAAGACTAGCCTGGGCTACCACACACAGACCTTACCTTAAAAGAAAAAATTAAACCAGCGGGAGGGCTGGCGCACGCCTTTAATCCCAGCACTCGGGTGGCAGAGGCAGGCGGATTTCTGAGTTCGAGGTCAGCCTGGTCTACAAAGTGAGTTCCAGGACAGCCAGAGCTACACAGAGAAACCCTGTCTCAAAAAACCAAAAAAAAAAAAAAAAAAAAAAAAAAAAAAAAAAAAAAAAAAAAAAAAAAAAAAAAAAAAAAAAAAAAAAAAAAAAAAAGAAAAAAAAAAAACCCCAAACAAACAAACAACTCCAACAAAATAAAACACAGATTGCTGCATTACTACTGCCAATACTCCCAAATTCAGCAGATCTGAGTGGACCACAGAATTTGCACTTTTTAAACTTCCCAGGTGACACAGAGACTGAACAGCTGAAGCCTGTGTATGTGCACATGTGGAAACGAAGTGAGGGCAAACAAAAACTTCCTTCTATAATACCTTCAGCCAACTACTGCAGGATTAAGAACATGGCCTTCGCTGGGCATGGTGGTGCATGCCTTTAATCCCATCACTTGGGAGGCAGAGGCAGGTGGATTTTTGAGTTCGAGGCCAGCCTGGTCTACAAAGTGAGTTCCAGGACAGCCAGGGCTACACAGAGAAACCCTGTCTCGAAAAACCAAAAAAAAAACAACCAAAAAAACCATGGCCTTCTGTGTCTTTATAGCCCTCCTCTCCCTCTCATCCACCAACACACACACACACACACACACACACACACACCCTGACTGTCTATCCCTGGTAAGGAGTGTGTGTATCTTATTTACTGCCCTCAGCACCCAGCCAAGTGCTAGGCACATAAGGAGTCTTAGTACCCAGTTGCATTGAACGGAGGATTACTCATTTTCACAGTACAAGAGTCCCCTTACTGTAAGACCAGCACTATCTTGCTCCCTAAATTCATCCTTTAGAAGGTTTCTTTGACAAATAGATACTCCTCAACCTTCTAGTATCTAGAACTGGTCAGCTGCTGATCCCAATTTTGCTTTTCTTCAGTCCTGTCTGGGTCCTGAGAACTCCCTGTCTTGCTCAGAGCAAGTGCTAACTGTAATCCTTCCTTCTGACCGCCTCCCTCAGTCTTGAGAACAGCATTGCTCACTCACAGAACAAGGGATAATAACCCCCTGCAGCAAGAGAATGCCAAGAGCAACCTCCTTGGGTTTCAGTCTGCATTCCCATAGAATTCTGGGAGGGGCAAGAGGTAGTGAGGTTGAGAGACCTCTGTAGTTGCCTCCTTGGAATCTCTGAAGACCAGACAGACTCCAGCGTGGGCACAGTGGGCATCTTTCCTGGAGCTGTCAGGGTTTTATGCATTGTCATAGAAGAGCCAATATTTTTCTTTTGTATTTAAATACAAGGCTTGCTCTGGGCGAGAAGAGATGGGAAGCTACTTTCTTACTCATGGGGTTTCTGAAATAGTCCCAATAAGGGGCAGGTGACAGCCGTGTAACTCTACCAGGATTCTCCAAATTCCTGACTGACCCTTTAGATGCCTTTCTGAGAGTCTGGTACAAAAACCTTGTGAGAACATATACCATTCTTCGTGGGGGAGAATTTATACCCAGTGGAGAGGGTGAACCTGGTACTGAAGTATGAAGAGCTTGTAACTATGAAGGGATTGAGACATCCTTTCTTTGGAAGGGGAAGGTGTGAGCAGAAACTGAGAGAGGTGTTTGTCAAGAGGTGCTTCCTTAAGGAGGATGCTTGTGGAGCAATTTGGGAAATAAAAGAGGGCTAGGCAGATTGGAGAAGATATGGGACAGTAATTCTAGGCTCCACGAACCTTCAGAACCATGGAAGTGAGGCTCCTTTGAAGGATACTCTTTTCCACGTTTGCTGTGGAATTTATGAGCCACGTTTGTGTTGTGTATTGTGCCACGGAGGGAGATTTTTGAATCAGGAAGGTATGAGGTATGATTCTCATTGCTGTCTAGAGGATAGATAGACAGATGTAGTTGGATAGATGGACTCTTCCTGGGAGACTGTTAGAGAAACTGCTGTAATCATTTAGCTCCTCACCCTTCCAGGTATGATTCGTGGGCCAGTAGCACAGGCCTCACCTGGGAACTCGTTATAAGTGTAGAATCTTGGGCTGTAATTCATGCTACTGAAACTAAATCTGCATTTTAAACAAGCTCACCGAGTGACCTGCCTACTCTTGAACCTCCAAGAAGCACCAGGCTGGGTCACCTGGCCTGGGGGATGGACATAGGGTAGGACGCAGGAAGGAACTGGGAACTTTGGACGTGAGAGCCCAAGAGGAGGGGCTCAGGCTGGGAAAGTTGAATTGGGGAGGAAGGGAGGAGTACTGGCTCACCTCCTTGTCTCCAGGCCTCCCACACCAGTCACTATGGTCTGGCACTCTGCCTACTTTGAGAAAATGCCTGCTGTGCCCACGCTGGAGTCTGCCTGGTCCTCAGGGGCCTCCCTGCAGCAGGCATTGCATAGTTTGGGACTGTGGCCAACTTTGTTTCCCCTGTTTCAGATGGATGGACTGAAAGGAACTAGAGAGGTCATATAAGTCATGCCCCCGCCCCGGGGTTGTACTGTCCCTTAATCAAGTGGGTGACAATTTGACGATAGTAATGATGCTAATTGAAGCAGCTGTGGGGGTGGAGGGATGGAGGTAGGAGTTTTTAACTATCTGTAATGGGAACTCAAATATTTTCAACTTTCAAAAGCTTTAAGGAGGGACCAGATGCCTGCTTGGTTCAGAATACAGTGGCAGGGCTAAATTAATGCTTTAAAAAATCTCTTGTGATGATTTCTAATGGGATAATGGCAAGCTAAATATACAAGGCACAGAATTCCAGAGACCTGGAGGCACGGTTGATGGGAAAAACGTTACCGGCGGGCATTTGAGAGCTCTCCTTGAGGTCTTGAATTTTATATACTTTATTTACAGTAAAGATGAAGGACAAGGGAAGGTCAGTGTCAGGGGAAATGTGTCGAAGTCGAACACAAAGAATATTTTTCTGGGTTAATAGGGACAATTAAGGAAAGTGGGAAGGTAAAGACTCTAGCTGGCCAAACACGTTGTGGGTGTTCTAGTTTGGTCTGAAGGCCTCAGAAGGGGCCCTGCTCTGAAATGAAAATGTGCAAAGTGAATCGTATGTTGCAGAGAGTCAAGCACTTGCTGCATAAGATGGTGGCTTAGACCCGAGCTTAGATTTCAAGAACACACATCGCACTGCATCGCACTGTGCACCTGTAACTGCAGCGTGGGGTAGCAGAGACAGAAAGACCCTGAGGCTTGATAGCCGGTCAGTCTAGTCCAGTCAGTGAGCTCCAGGGTCAGTGAGAGACCCTATCTCAAAGCATAAGGTAGACAGTGACTAAGCAAGATACTTGGAGCATTGATCTCTGGTCTTCACATGCGTGCGCACATATACCAACATGTGCAGATATATATAACATAAAAGAATTTTTTAAAAAAGATTTATTTATTTTATGTATTTAGCATTGCTCTCTTCAGACTCACCAGAAGAGGGCATCAGGCCGCATTACAGATGGTTGGGAGCCACCATGTGGTTGCTGGGAATTGAACTCAGGCCCTCTGGAAGAGCAGTCAGTGCTCTTAACCACTGAGCCATCTCTCCAGCCCCATAAAAGAATAATAATAATAAAAACAAAAACAAACAAACAAACACAACTCAATGGTGGCACACGCCTTTAATCCCAGCCCTTGGGAGGCAGAGGCAGGCAGATTTCTGAGTTTAAGGCCATCCTGGTTTACAGAGTGAGTTCCAGGACAGGCAGGGCTATACAGAGAAACCCTGTCTCACCCCCCCCCCAAAAAAAAAAAACCCTCAAAACATTATTTGACCCCAGGCATGTTGGCTCTTGTATTCCCAGCGTTTGGAGGCTAGGGCAGAAGGATTACAGGTATGAGACCAAGCTGGGCTGTATAGTAACACTCTGTCTCCAGACAAAACCAAACCAGTCCTTTCTGCCTCCAGAACTCCCCAGTCAGCTCTGAGATGCGCAGTGCTTTAAGGGCATACAGATGATACAATGAAAGGAGAGTAATTGATCGAAGCATTCTGCTTAAAATTTCACAACAGGCCCTGAATTTAGGAGACTAAATTGTGTTTTGGGCTCGAATAAGCTCTTGGGTTTCCACATTCTTTTGCTTTCCTTCTATCTGCCCAGCCTCATCATGCCTTCTAGAACCTGTAAGAGAAAAGCCCAGCTCTTTTCCACATGACTTCTTTATAACCCTGGTGCTCAGTATAACAATAACCGTGGCTTACTGGATGTTGTGCCTTATATGTCATTGTAGATGCTTTGCATAATGAGCATGAACAAATGCAACTGTTCCGTGAGGTAAGTAGAGTTTACATAGGTTTTACATAGAGTTTACATAGGTTAACCTACTTTACATGGGTTGAGACTGAAGCTCTGAGAGCACAGGCAGTTTGTGCAAAGGAAGAAAGGAAGCCATCACTGTATTCCTTGTGAGCAGAGCTTATGCTGCCAGGCCCCTGAGCTAAGAACTGCACAGAGGAGCCTCCCCACACCAGATAGATGGTCCCTAAAGTGCACTGGTGTACTAAAAGACTGTGGACCACATTACAAATGTTGAATAATGAAAACAAAAATCCATTTTTTTGTTTTGTTTCTTGGAGTGTAGTCAAAGATACACGGACACATGCAAGACATTTACACTCAGACATTCCCTCATTCACCTCCACTGTGCCCCACCCTGCAGTCAGTGACGGAGGAGGGGGAGGGGCTGGGGATAAGGCTACTCCCTGGACGTCTGAATGCATGTATGAGTGCAGTATACATGTATGTGTTTGCACTCGACTGGACCTGTGCTCCCAGGAGAGGGGTGTGCTTATCTGAGTGGGTCTGTAAACAGGAGTCTGTTTGCTAGACTTCTTGTGTACGGTGTGTGTACAAATCCTGAATGAGTTAAACTAGCTATAGGGAACTGGCTGTCTTCCACCTCTGGTCTTGGCTGATGTGTTTGTACCAAACCCTGATATTTATTTTTTCATCGCCTCTCAAGGGAACCTCAACGAGTTTTCTTTCTGGGAAGTTTATGGCTAAGATGCTGGGCTGCTTTGGGGCCCCTATAAATCTGCTATAATCAGAGGAGGTCTGCAGAGAAAGAGAAACAGCAGCCGAGAGGCAGTGCTGGCTTGTCCTTTACTTGCTAGCCCACTACACAGTCACCCTTGTCTGTGCACACCACTCGCTCTCCTGAGGCCCCCAGGAGGATGCTCAGAGAAACCACTTTATTTCCTGACCTGTACCCCATCCAGGTGGGAGGCTGCATATGGTAATCCCAGGAAAGGAGAACTTGAAAACATATTAACTAAGAAATCTAGACATCAGACTGAGAAATTGGTTGTTTATACACTGGGTATGTTTCATTAAAAACAAAAAACAAAAAACAAAACCCAGCCTGGGCTTCAGCAGAAACAGGGTGGTAGGAGAAGCTGAATGTCACATATTTTCCTAAGAGCTTCACACAAAGGTGGTCTGGGGTACTCCTGGAAGCAGGGTGTTGGTCAGCTCAGACATTATCAGACCTAACAGAGCGCCCTCCCTCCATCTTCCAGTGAAGGTAGCTGGGAGATTTTTTTTTTTCTTTATGAGGGATTTTTATGACAAACTTTACTTTACATTTGACATTTAACAGCATCTTCTGTCCTGGGCATGAGGAAATATAGATATTTATTGACATAAGATGTCAGAAGATCAAGGAAAATTGACTCTGGAGAAGGAAGGGTGAAGGGTTTATCTCTTTGCTCAGGTATGCAAATTACCCAACTTAATTTGTGTAGCATATGCTTTTCTGTGCTCAGTGTTTTTTCTCAGTAATGAAATTAAGAAATCATTTCATTGTTAATAAAGAACTCAGTGGGGGGGGGGGGCAAGAGACATGTGGATGGAGGCTTAATGGGCAGAATTCAGACAGGGCAGAATCCTGCATATCCCAGAAATGAGACCTGATCAGGACAGGTAGGGGCAAGTGGGACTAGGGCCCTGGACTAGGGCCTTTGCCCTGTCTCCTCTCTCCAAAGCCCCACACGCGGTCTTGCAGTGTTAGCTTGAGCCTTACCAGCTTTGCATTTTATAGGCTCAATGTCAAACGATGGCTCCTTCTCCATAGTTGTGTCTCTCCCCTGCAGTATCTGCTCCCTTCTGGAACCACATCACCATGGCTGCCTTGGTTAAGCTCAGCCAAAAAAGTACCCCCTCCCCCCTTTTGAATTTCTGAAGTCCTTGTCTGTGGCAGCCTATTTATTTATTTATTTTTACAGTTCTGGGAATCTGTGCGTGCTGGGCAAGCGCTGTGCTCTGAGCTGGAGCCCGGGCCCTTGTTTATTTTTATGTTCTCTACACAGTGCTTACAGAAAGCTGGAGAATTATTAAGTAAGTTTACTGAGTGGTGCACAGTTGGTTGGAGGGAAGGGAAGGTGTTATGACTCTGCTAATACAATCTGGGCAGGAGTTCAGGAGATTTTTTCTTTTCTTTTTTTTCTTTCTTTCTTTCTTTTTTTTTTTTTGGTTTTTCGAGACAGGGTTTCTTTGTAGAGCCCTGGCTGTCCTGGAACTCACTTTGTAGACCAGGCTGGCCTCAAACTCAGAAATCCACCTGCCTCTGCCTCCCAAGTGCTGGGATTAAAGGTGTGCGCCACTGCGCCCGGCGAGATTTTTTTTCAAATTTTGGTAGATTTATTCCATTATACTGTATTCATCATTGGCATTTCTTTTTATTCAAATATGGAGCTTTTCCTGGTGGGAGATAGAAAATAAACCAGGGAACACACAACCAAATACTTAACAATTGTGATAAATATCTGACAATAATAGATAAATTTTGTACGAGAGAGCAAAAGAAAGCTGTTTTAAGATAAAGGTGTGGGGAAAAGACTTTTCTGGTCACTGTAATACACGTATCCTACTGTGGTTATGGGTTAATTCCATTTGTTACTTGGACAACATGAAATCCAATAGCAGGATGAGCATAACAGCCTCTCCACCAGGGGGCGTTTGCCAACTCTACCTTGGTTTGGCGTATTCCTTGGTCCAGCCTCCCAAACTGTTTTCTGCTTAGAAAGAGTGTAAGTCAGGGACCTCCCCTTGCCTCGGGAGGGACCCTGCCCCTTTTCGTTAGCCTAGGAGTTAGCAAGCAAAACAGGTGTTAAGAGCTTTGATCTTGTTAGAGACCTGGAGACAGATCAAGGCAGATTCTTCTGAAATAATGCCACGGATGTGAGAAACGGGAGGAATTGAGACGGAGGTAAACAGAAAGGCGAACGGATTTCACAGAGACTCCCCCTTTACCTTCATTCTTCGCTCAATAGGTTCAGAGTGAAGGGCAGGGCCTTCTGGATTTAGAGAGGAAAGATGTCTCCTGCATGGCTTTAGCGACCCCCCCTGGACATTCCTAGATTTCTGCTGCAGCTAGAGACACCCAGGGTTGTGAGAAGCATCCAATGGACCAATTCCCTAGCAGCCACATGCAGTTTTCCCATTCGTGGGGCCTGCCACTGATGATGCATCTGTCCTCTTGGTACAGGAGTTGGGAGCATTAGCTCATATCTCTTCTGGAGGACAGGTGCGGTCCCTAACCGTGTTTCCCACTTTGGTCTGTAGCTTAGGCTCATGGTTTCTCTTCTCATAGGGGATGTACCCTCTTAGCCACTGTGAAGGATACTTTGTATCACCGAGCCTGTCTGACTTCAGTTAATGCAAGGTTCTCTAGTCGAAGCTGTACTCCTCGCTGCTCCTAACCATCTCCTTCTATTGAGGTCAGCTTCTCTGTAAGAATTGACCTTAATAAGGAAAGAGGCTGAACCTCTGCTTGCAGGTGGATCCTATCTTTTTACACCAAGGTACAGACACAAAGGACCCATATCGTTTTGAAGAGGTGTTTGTTGCAGGAGATAGAACTGTACTTGTTTTGAATTGACAGGGGTTTACACACGATAGACATCTGATTACCATAGATGGACAGGCACCTGAGTGGTACCTATGGAATCTTTAAATCAAACAGACAAATTCTTGTCTAAGTCAAGCCACATGTTGTACCTATAATCAGAAGCACACAGGAGTAGCTGCATTTCTTCTATCTGGGCTTGAGCCAGAAGTGGGGAGTAGGACCTGAAGCTGGCTTTGAACCTGTGTAAGGAGCTTTATGCTGTGGGTGTAAATTAAAGGATACAATAGAAAATAACCCCTGTCGGTGTATCTCAGTTAAGGGGCATCTTGATAGTCAATAGGGATTTTCTGTAAGAAGCCTGCTGGTCTACTCTGCCTTCTCTCTCTGCTCTGTCTCTCTCTCTGTGTCTGTTTTTGTCTTTTTGTCTCTCTCATCTCTCTCTTTCTTCATCAGGTTTTTTCTTTCTGAGGAAGTGGGGTAAGTTTATTCACTCCAACAATGTTGGCTGATTTGGTCTTGTAATTATTATCCTACAAATGTTCCCATCCCAACCTGCTTGTCCTTTAAGCCCACCGTGCACTGCTACCTATCAATCACCCTTTGGCTTTCTTTTATCCTCATTTACATTTCTTTTCTCAGTCTTCATCAGTGATTTTGAAGAAATATGAAGAAGGTTTTAGAGACAACACAAGCCACAGGGAGTTAGTCACGGCAGAGGTGCTGGTGGTTAGCTGTCAGGAAGGACTTTCACAGTGATCTGAGATGCTGCCATGAAGGAGCCCGAAGCTTAAATAAGATGTGGTTAAATTAAGGTGCCAGGGCAAAAGGAATTATTTGGGTTTATAGAACAGTGTTTTGACTTTTTAAGCCCACTCTTCCTTCTTTTCTTCTTTTGTGGGTTTGTAATATAAGTTGATAATCCTTAAGGAGCTAGATGGGTCAAGGTAATGCTTGGATTGTGGCTCTTTCCTAGATCCAGTGACAGTCACCTTCTTGGGGTCACATTAGTTCTTAGACATAGACTTTTGGCTTCACTTAATTGATGATTGGAAGTTGAATGGCTACAGAAAGGGGGGGGTATGTGTGTAGAGGGTATAGGTCAGAAATCGACCTTGGGTATCTTCCCAGTCACTCTCTGCCTTATATGAGACAGGGTTCCTCACTGAATCTGGGACTCACCAGTTCAGTAAGCATCAGGGAGCCTCTGTCTTGGCTTCCTGAATGCTGGTACTGCAGGTGCACACGGATGCATCTAACATGTCACTCAGGTGCTGAAGATGTGAATTCGTATGCTTTTATGAAATGCACTGCACTAGCCGGATGTGGTGGTGCACGCCTTTAATCCCAGCACTTGGGAGGCAGAGGCAGGTGGATTTCTGAGTTTGAGGCCAGCCTGGTCTACAAAGTGAGTTCCAGGACAGCCAGGGCTACACAGAGAAACCCTGTCTCGAAAAACCAAAAAAAAAAAAAAAAAAAAAAAATGCACTGCACTAACTAAGCCATTTCCCAAGTTCCTGTTTACTCAGTTCTGATAGACCAAGGATAACCACATTGTTGAAAATAATGGCACCAGCTATTTATTGTAGGCTGTATTATCTTATATAATTCCACAAGAGGTCTGGGAAAAGGAATTCTATTCTCTTACAGAAGAGGGACTGAAGTTTAGAGAGCTAAGTTTTAAATCTGCCTTCTCAGCACTTCCATGAACAGCTACATTTGGGTTTTATTTAGGCAAGTATAATCCACCTCCCACCCCAGACAGGGTCTGTGTATGTAGCCCCAGCTGTCCTGGAACTTGTTATATGGACCAGGATAGCCCCAAACTCAGAGTGTTCCACCTGCCTCTGCCTCCGGAGTGCTAGGATTACAGGCTTGTGCCAACACACTCTTCATATCTCTCTCTCTCTCTCTTGTTTATATATATATATATATATATATATATATATATATATATATATATATATATATATTACATTATTTATACACACATATATATATACATATATAATATGTATATATAATATGTATATATGTAGCACTACACTGAAAGGCAAACTAGGGCAGAGAGCACATTTGTTTTTCTCAGCAGTGGTAGAGGAATGGCTGGAACCTTTCAAACAAAGCCAAGACTCTTTTTCTAGGCTGAGAGCAATATGTGGCTTATTGTGGGAGCCATGAGTTTATAGAAGTAGATATCCTTGGTCATTTAGGATCTGGAGTTTGTGAGATCCCAGGGCAACTCACCATCACTACCTAAACTCCCTTAATCCAGCCCCACAGAGTTGATGACTGGGCAGAGTTGACAGAAGACTTATCATAGGCTTTCTGGATTATTTGTGGCAAAATTTGGAATTTAGATTGGCTTAGCTCAGCGACTTTCTACCCAGACTGATTTTTTTGTTTCCTGGCTTGATCCTTGCTCTATCACCCTGAAGGGATGGAATCTTCTAATATTTATTTGAACTAAACAGAAAGGATAAGTTAAATTTGTTATGAAATGTTGTGTGTTACTTTCTGGAGTCTGCAGTAATTGAGAAGGCAGTCTTGTGTGATCATAATTAATTACTCAAATTTCAGAGAGCCCAAGTGTTATTTCATCCTGCAGTGGATCTCGGATAGGATATAGCTTGTGTTCTTGGACTTCACGACCTTTCAGACCAAATAGTGAAGTTTTTTGAAGGAGGTTTGAATTGTCTCAAGGTGATGAGAGAAGATTCTGTCTGGTCTCCCTGGACTCACTTCTGAGCATATTATTACCAAATAAACCAAATAAACCTGCAAAACGCAGGTGGGGTATTTTTTATTGCTAATTAAATTAATTTGGGGCATTTTTTTTTACTGATACATTGTGCTCACAGCTACCTATGGCAACTAGCCTGGGTCTCGGAATCTGAGACCCGCAAGCTCTAGGATTTGCGGCCCTCCACCTGAAGAGCTGTGGAAGAAGGTTTGCAGCTGGTGAAGGTGACAGAATCAAGCTGCTTTATAGACCTGAGAGAACTTAAGTGAGGGGAGGATGTGGAAGGGGGGAGGTTGGAATAAGCAGGCAGCTTGGGATGCTCCTTGGTACTGGCTCCTTGGCAACGGTTACTTAGCAACCTGCATTCACCTCTCTTGACTGCCTTCTCCCTCTCTTTTTCCTCCCACCCCCAGTCTCCCTCCCTTAGCTGCTGCAAGAAGCTAGAGAGCTTGAAGTGAATGACAATTTGGAGAAACAGCCACAGCCTGAAGATCTAAGAGGCTCTAAAGAAGATGGATAAGAAAATCGATGCATAATAAAAGCTGCAGGCAAAGCCACCTTGACACAGGGCCGGCAGCTCTCTCTTTCTGCCCTCCTTAAGTCTCCCTAGGTTAGGCTTCTGCCTTAACCACCATCCTCTTTTTTTTCCCCCACCTGCTTTTTATAGTGTGTGTGTGTGTGTGTGTGTGTGTGTGTGTGTGTGTGTGTGTAATGGTATTTGCCTTTGGAATGGAAAAGGAAGGAACCTCTGGACAGGAAAACATATGAGATGCTTGCAGGGGTACTAGCATGAAGGAGGGGAGAGAGGGAGTAAGGTAGGGATTATTAAAGGCACTTTGAACAGGGGGTTAAATTGCATCATAAAGTAGTATCTTTAATAAAAACAAACAAAAGCCTAACAATTGATATAGGAAGACATGATATAAAATGTATGAGTTATCTTCTCTGCAGTGTTACAAAAAATAAAAGCATAAACAATCCTCCTGAAAGCAGGGGCGGTGGGGGGGGTGGAGACTGGAGCATGGCTTGATAAATAAGACACTATGCATGCAATTATCTTCTACTGACACATAGTAGGGATATAGTAAATAGTACTTTTCTTGCTCTCTTAGAAGCTGGAATGATGCAAAGGATATTTTGGAGGTCTTTGCTGGCCCGAGAATCTGTGGACCAATTCTATGACTGTTAATGTTTTTTATTCTTGGTGTCTCCGAATTCACACAGGCAGGAAGGCATTTCTGCTTTCAAACTTTACCCCATTTTGTTGAAATTAAGACACTTAAGCGACTGACCAACCATCATTCCTTGGTGTTCTGGAAGGTAGCCAGGCACCCTGCCTATCTGTGATGCAGGATTTAGCTTTTATACACAGTCAGTGAAATAGACACCCCAGAGAGGTCAGACACTTAAGTTACACTGTTACACTGTGTAACCTTTCACAGTTACATTGGTGCAGATGTAAAGGGTTTTCATAAGTGGGTGGTTGTTTTAGGGTTTGAAGTTTTGCCCTCTAGTAGGGAGAGGAAGGACACTGGGGTATGATGTGGTGTTGAACTCATGACATTCTCAGCTTGTTGGGAATAGTGCTGTTCCAGGGAGCTGGGTGAGCCTAGGGTTACAGAATGGAGTGGTAAGGGTTTGGGGGTGAGCCTTCCTGTCATTGGCTCTGGCTCATGTGCTGAAGGCCCATCTACCTTTTACCTGATACTTTTTCTCAAGCAGAGCACATGCTGTTTGGCAAGGCATCTCTCTTCTGTCATCCACAGCATACCAGAAGCTCCTTTGTTTAAAGCATGCCTTCCTGAAGTAGAGAGAACCAGTGTCTTCCCGGGCCTCATCCTGACCAGCTTGGATCTGGCCCCCGCTTGCCAACCCTTCCCCACTCTCTTACATTAGGTCCCAGCTTTCCTCTCATTTTGAACTTATCTTGGTCTTCATTCTTAATAATACTGACTTCTGTGGGATGTTGTTATTTAATATCTCAGCCCATAATTTGATTTTCCCCGTGTGTTCCTTTGTCTCTATTTATTATATCATCGTGATGACATTATGAGACTTTAAAGTATAGGAAGACTGTCTGTGTAATTTCTCTGTATGACACCCAGACAGACAAGGGAAGAGAAGCTTACGGTTGTGCCCTTACATCCAGGTGCCTCTTCTGTCAAAGCCACGTCTCACAGTCCCTTCTCTGTGATCTTCTCCCAGCTCTCTCCTCCGTGGCTCACCCACTCCAGTTTTCTTAATTCTGTAACTCGGGCTATTTTTACGATCCCAATTCCAAACATAAAACACTCAAAATATTATTAAGGGGGAGGAGGAGCCCTTGGTTTAAGAAGGCAGCAGGCTGCACAAGTCAGAGCTTGAGAAATGCATACAAATGAGCTGGAGGAGCCCATGGTAGACAAGAGGGCTTGGAACAGGGAATGCTCCTTGATTAGGGAAGCCTTCCTGAAGGAGGAAATGACTGGGCTTGTAAAAATAAATAAATAAATAAATAAATAAATAAATAAAAAAGAAGGGGCAGAAGGGAAACCTAGATGGGAAAGCGCGTGCTGAGCAGACTTCTGTGTGCCTGCAGGTACAGCAGGAGCAGATTTGCTTTGCTCCCAGCACAGTGAGCACTGTAGAGTCACAGCAAAAAGCCTGAGCTCCACCACTTGTGCTGAAGAATCAGGATTTGCCTTTAGGATAATAATGATCCACTGTTGGCCCCCCGAAAAGGGGAAGAAAGTCAGGGGTCACGGTGAAGGTTAAGGTTGTTCAGTGGAAAATGTCCAGGTGGAAAACAGAGGCTCCCAGGACTGACTTCTGTCCTGAATATGACCAGAGACCTGGTCAATGACATGACTGGGGTGTGGGGAGAAGTTGGAGGTGGAGGCTGCCTGGGTGGGGAGGGGGTGAGCATACAGGGAGCACATTGTTCCTCAAGAGCTTGCATCACAAACTTCTCTCCTTTGAACAAAACCCTCTGTTTTCAACTGGGCTGATTCATCTCTCCCCATCCCCCTTCTTCACCTTTGGAGCACCTGTATCCCAGACAGTTCTCTCTGCTGCTAGTGACTGCAGTTACAGGCAAGGATAACTCTACTAGGAAGGACTCCTGGTTTCTTTCCTTCATGTTTCTTTGCCTGTTTTCCACACCCTTCCCAGATCTAAAGCCAAACAAAGGGAACTGGAAAGGAGCCTTTCGAATTCCCTTCCTTTCAGGTTGGATGACCCTTGACTCTTTTTAACGCATGTAAAAGTGGTAGGTTTTCCTGGATACTCACAGTCTATTTTGTTGTTCAAATCTCTGTCCCCAGTCTTTTCCACAGTATCTGTGGATTAGGGGGAAAGTGGTAGCTGGGGTGGAGTAGGAGGAGATTGGATTCTTTGGGGATGCTGAGGTCCTGAGACTCATACTACATCTTCAGAGAAGGTTCATGGGATCTCAGACTTAGGAGGTCATAGTTCTGGGGCTATTTTTTCTATCTTGGGAACCCTGGGAAGACTGGAATGGCAAGTTTCCTGAGAAAGGGGGTTAGTATATACACAATGCTCTGTGGTATGTGTGTGTGTGTGTGTGTGTGTGTGTGTGTGTGTGTGTGCGCGCACTTGTTTATGTGTGCCTTAATGCTTGGCTGTGTTTGCACTGTGATCAGAGTCAGTGCTGTGATAATGACAGCAGACTAAGAAGAGGAAGCCAGCAGAGGCTAAGTAGCAAGTGCTTTTCTATCAGCTGTGCCCCACAGACTCTCGTGAGCTGAAGGCCCCAAGGCAAGATATCCCATCCGATCTGTCTTCTTACCAGAGCCAAATGGAAACGAAGGAAAGTGGTGCTTACTCGGTGCTAAGCTCTGCTCTAACTTTCAGTTAGTATTTATGCACTTTTTGAGCGTATGTGTGTGCCACAGGTTCACGAGGAGGTCAGATGACAACTTTCAAGAGTCTATTCTCTCCTGGGGACTGAACTCTGATCATCAGGGTTGGTGGCAAGCATCTTTACCTGCTAAGTTATGTCCCTAGCCCCTGGTCTACTCTTCCCATACATCTCCTCACTAAGTTAAACCCTCATAAAAACATGTATACAAGACTTAAAAATCTAACATCTCTGTTAATGGCACATGGAGTTAGAGATAAACTCACTTCTGACTTCAGAATTCTGGCATTTTCCAGGGCAGTACACTGTGCTCCCATTCCTGAAATTTCTTATATCCGTGGGCAAAAATGCTGACTGCAATCACAGTGCATACATGGCCATGTGTTAAGGCACACATGAACACGCACAAACACGCATGTGCACACACATGCACACACATGTACACACACATGCACAGCATTGTGAAACTGTAAGCAGCGATACATCGTCTGAGGAGTGAGATAACAAGCACTATTGGAATTCTGAGAAAGGGAGAATTAGGATTGGATAGCAGCAAAAACCTCACGGAAGCAACAGAATTTTAAGGGAAAAATGTAAGACTAGAACATTCTGTATGAATGGAATGGCATCCATGCTGGTTGTTGTTTGTTTGTTTGTTTTTCTCTGTTTGACACAAACTAGGGCCATTTGGGAAGAGGAAACCGCAATTGAGAAAATGCCTCTGTAAGATTGACCTGTAGGAAAGTCTATGGGGTGTTGTTGTTATTATTGTTGTTGTTATTATTATTGGTGGTGATTGGTATAGGAGGGCCTAGCTCAATATGGGTGGGGCCACCCCTGAGCAGGTAGTTTTGAGTAATGTAAGAAAGCCATGGGGAGCAAGCAAGTAAGCAGCATTCACCCATGGCTTCTGCTTTAGTGCCTGCCTCCAACTTTCTTCCTTGAGCTCCTTCCCTGGCTTCCCTCCATGATAGACTGTGATGTGGAAGTGTAAATGGAATGAACCCTTCCCTCTTAAGTTGCTTTTGGTCATAGTGTTTATCAGTGTTTCATAGAGAACAAACTAGGACAGGACATAACTATGGAATCAAGTAAGCATAAGACGTTTATTCTAAACAGAACATTTTAGGGTCAAGGATGATACATATTCCCATTGGACTTCTCAGCATGTCAGATATATGGTAGACAACTAGATATTTAGTCTTGGGAGACTGAGGCAGGAGGGTAGCTGTGAGTCTGAGGCCACTCTGAGCTGCAGAGTAACACTCTTTAAAAATGAAAAGTAGGCTCTCTGTGGAGGCACATGTGTAAAATACCAGCTCTTGGGAGGTAAAGGCAGGAGAACTGTTGCAGGTTCAGTGCCATCCTGGTCTATAATAGGAAGTTCCAGGTTAGGCTACAGAGCGAGACATACCTTGCACACACACTAAGCAAGGAACAAAGCAAGATAGGCTTTAAAACAAACCATAGGCACCATGGGAGAAGATGACATGTCAAATACAACTATTCAAATGAGATTCTTCTGGAGACAGTTGACTGATGGCATGGATGGCACTAGGATGGAAGTGATTTGGTGGGGGGGCCAGCATCACCACAGTATGGGCAGAGTGTGACTGACAGGGTGGTGGTGTTGAGTGTGATTAAAGATGGAGAAAGAACCAAAGATAAAGGTGAATCACAGCACCAATGTAGAGAACAGAGGTTGTCTGTAATAAAGAAAGAAGTTAGGAGCCTGACTTTGAAGGGAATATGATTGTTGTTGTTGTTGTTGTTCATTTGTTTTTTTTGTTTGTGTTTTTTTTCTTCCCAAGCCTAACTGTATCCAGCTTTATTAAGGATACTTTTTGTGAACAGTCATGGTGTTTCAGGCAGGACGTGAGCAGACAGTCTTTAACAGTATACAAGAACTTCCAAACTCCCTTCTTGTATAGACCTCCAAAATTAGAGAGCCACCATGAAACCTTCATTCAGTGCTTTGAAAAGGGGGAGTAGCTTAGAACAAGGGGGTTGACATTTCACATTAAAGATGTTGTTTAACAGCTTTTCATAAGCAGACCCTGACTTTCAAGAAATGAAATGAAAATGGCAGAATTATCAATCTGAAGACTCACTCACTTTTCTGAGAACACTACAAAGTCTGTATCACCACCCGATAGACTGAAAACCAATTTTGGGGGTCAGGTTCCGACAGGTCTCTGGCTTTAAGGGAATTAAGTCTATGTTGATGGTACATGGGGAAGAAGGTATGAAAATGAATTTAGAGTTTTCCCACACCACAAGGCATTTTGTGCCATGGAGTCCACCTAGGTTAACACCAGGATGTCTCTCCAGGGAGCCAACAGGAGCCTTTCAAAATTATCAAAAAAAGATGTTTTTTGTCATCAACCCAGCTTGGGACACATTTTGTTAGTGACATATGATCCTTCCCTCCCAAAACAATGATGTGTTCTGTGTGCTAACATCAAGGAGATTATATATATATATATAATAGTATTCCAAACTGTACAGTCACCAGAAGTACAGTTATCAGAAATGCACACGAGTCGCTTGGCATCTCTGACATCTTCAGCTTTCTGTGCCTGGTGTAGTTTTTTTGGTGGCTCCATTTTCTGTAGGATTATTTACATCCTTACCGGTGTCAGCTTTCTCCTTCTGCCCCTTGGGTTCCTTCTCTTTCTTCGCAGGGGTCTTTTTAGACATGGGCTCTGGCTTTGGAAGAGCAGGTTTAGCAGACAAGATCCCTGTGGCTTGTTCTTCACTTTGGCCTTATTTCCTTTAGCGCCCCCTTCAGCCTTTCTTTTGGGCATGGCAGTGGTAGGGGACATCGGGCACTGAATCTGGAGGTGTAATGGCAGTGGGTTTGGTCCGTCGGGGGTGGGTGTTTGTCTCTCACTGCCACTTCTTCACACTGCTCTTTGTTTTTGTCTTTTGAGACAAGGTTTTCACTGTGTAGCCCTGGCATGCCAGGAACTCACTGTTCAGAAGAACTGGCTGACCTTGAACTCTTAGAGGTCCACTTGCCTCTGCCTCCCATGTACTTGGGTTAAAGGTGTGTGCAACCATGTCCAGCCCAGGGAATGTGATTTATATTTTAGAGTTATTTGGCTTGAAGGACTGGAGGAGTTTATACCTGAAAAGTTCATCATAACTTGGAGATGGCAGACAGGCGAGGACGTCATACTGTCTGAAAGGCTAGATTCAGAATGCATCCAGTGCTATGAAAGCAGATAAGATTATCGAGAAAGAACAGAGAAGTAAAGAGTGAAGATAACCTTTGGGTGGAGAGGGCACATGAGAGGACATGTTTCACAGCTTCGGGTGGTATTATGAACCTTTCACTTGTCCTGTTCTTGACCTGGGAGATTAAATGACTCTGCAGAAACACAAATGGTCAGAGTTCTCCCTTGTATTCTTTCCTCAGTCTTACTGAAGCCCAGATTTTGACCACAAAAATAATTGGCTGTGTTTTCATGGAAAATTTTAGGTCATCTGGCTGAGACAGATGGAGGCCATTTTAGATGCATGTTTGTGTTTTGAATTTTCAGCTGTCTTTGAGAAGAAGGAAATGTTTGGGCAGATTTGCTCGGGTGAGTCTGAAGGGCTCATGCCTCAGTGCAAATCTGTTTTGTGCCCATTTGTGAAAGACTTAAGAGCCTCCGTCTGGGAAGTGGGTGGGTGGAGTGGACAGTGATTTGTTCCTGAGCCCCAGACGCTTCACCTGACTTTTTCATAAGTCCCCGCCCTTCTTACTTTTCATCCAGAGATCTCAAAGCCCTAAACAACCTTGATCCTCCCTGACCCCCTGAGTCATCTTCTGCTTCTATTTTCCCAGATGTGGGGGCAGGAGAGTCCCATGTTTGGGGGTGAGTGTTCGGTAGGTGGATGGGTGGGGGTGGTTGAAGGGGCAAACACAGGGACTCAAGGCACCTTTCTGATGGCGGGCGGGGTAAAGAGCAGGCATCAAGGTGGTTCTAGCTCAGTTTCAGCTTGTCCTTTTGAGCTTGTTTTATGACTGAAGAGACTCTGCTAAAGAGTCCGAGCTGGAGAAATTGAAGAACAAACAAAGCTGTAAAAGACACCGATAAAATCCCTCCCAGCACAGAACAGTCTTTGGAGCCTTTCTCAAGAATCTCAGAATGATCTGGAAAGGCTAATTAAGTCTCAAGGCCCCCCAGTGGGGACCAGGATGGGACCAACATTAAGAACAGAGAGCACTTAGAGAGATGTCCCTTTTCTCTCTGTTCACTCAAGGGACCCAGGTGGTCAAACATCCAGTTCAGAATTTGAACTAATACTGAGGAGGGAAAGGGACTAAGTAGAAAATTACTGACATTTTCTGAGACCCCTTTTGGTAAATAGGACATGAGGGAAGGCTAGGTGAGGAAGAACTTGAACTGGAGACCATTAGGAATGGAGAAAAGCCAAGAGAGAGAGCAAGAGCCCAGCATTTAGGGCTAGTGGGTTTGTTCACAGATGTTCTGAATAGTGGATCTAGATGAAATACAGGTACCTGGACTCAGAAGATGATGGTCTGGAGTTTTGGGGGCTTTCAAGGGGATGTCTGAACTAAAGAATCTGCATTTGAGTACCAACCGACAAGAAGTTCTGACTGGGAAGGTGGGTGAAGACAGGGAGAGAAAGTGTGTCAGAGTGATGGTGAGGTCGGGGAGTGGGGGGTCAGATGCACCTGTACAAGAGGAGAAGTGCTATAGCCATCTGGGAGGTAGCCCTGAGGGAGAAGCACCCTGAGTCTAGCTATTCTTCCATCCTTTGTTCCGAATAAATTGTTGGATTGGTCAGAAAGAGAAATCTTACGAGCTGAAATGACTTAGAGGCGGGAGGGAAAGAGTTGATGTGGGGGGTGGGGAGTGTGTTTGCAGGGGAGCCATAGAAACTGCTGGTTTCCATGGTGATAGCTGAAATCTTCATTTCTATTCTCTTGGTTTCTACAGCACGGAAGAGGAAGCTGTAATGGAGAAAGGCTACCTTTTCATCTCTCCTACTGAATCAATATTGGATGGAGTGGGAGGTTGGTGATGGTAGGGGTCTTTAACAGGCCATGGTCTCTAGGCTTCCAGGTTAATTGAGTTTTCTCCTTCAGTGTCTTTGGGTGTATATTTAAGGAGGTTTGGGGTGTACAGCTGCAGCAGAAATCAGAGACCCTTCTCACAGAGGGGTTCTAGGAAATATCTCCATCTGTGTCATCCTCATCCAAGAAGAGGCAGATGGGCCTCTAAAAACCAGAGACCAAGTTTGGGTTCTCATGGTTCAGTGACCTTCCTTAAAATTTCTTATGCAGACATTAGAATGAATGATCCCATATAGAATCTTTCCAGCTTTTTTTTTTTCTCCCTTGAAACAGGGTTTCATGTAAGCCCAGGCTGGCTGGAATGCTTCCTGAAGCTGAGGATGACCTTGAACTTCTGATTCTCTTGCTTCCACCTCCCACAAGTTAGGTTTACAGGTGTATGTCTGGTTAGTGCTTGGGATCAAACTCAAGGTCTCATGCATGTTAGGTAAGTACCTGTAACTCCTTTCTGGCCCTCTAAGGGTGCTAAGCTGCCTGCTTGCTGTTGGACATAGGGTGCCAAGCCAGAGCAGGAGAGGCTGACGGTGGTGAGTGCTTAAAAAGATCAGTGAGGAGCCACTGCTCCTAGAGCTCAGGTGTCTCACATGAACAGAGAACATTACAAAAATCCTGGTTGTCTAATTCTACCTACTTTCCCTATGAGGGCCTCAGTGCTTGGATGATTCTAGAACAAACCAACCTACACAGGACATGAAGGATTTAACCTGCCTCCTGTCCCAGAGTACCCTGACGCTTGTCCCAGTCAAACTCCTTTTGTAACTGGCTCCAGGTTGAGGTGGGTACCCAGATGCTTAGCACAATGAGATCATGTCTTGGGCACAGTGGCTCCTATGTGCTCCCCAAATTCCTTCCACCGGCCTGGCTTGTCTAGTGACTTCAGAGAACAGCACCTGCCAAAGCTGGCTCCTCCATCCACGGGGATTGGCTGCAGGATGTTTTTTGAACAAATACTTGTCTCCCTTTTGTCTGTGTTGTGCTAAGCTCTCCTCATCCTTGTAGCCTCAGCACCCAGTGAAGACCCTGACTTGCCTGTAAGACCTGGAGGAGTCACCTTTTCTGACAAGCAGCCCTGAGGGTTGAATCTAAACAGGTGTCTCTAGCACAGACATTTCCCAATAGCCCCCTTTTCTTCTCTGAGACCCTACCTCTCTCCTGGGTCCATTAGGTAGCCCCTGGTTCTTTCTAGTATCCCTCCCTGACAGTGCTTGCCCTTCCCCCTTCTGTTGAATATAGCCTGTGTGTCCTTTTGAGGGTCCTCCTAGTTTCTTCCCAGCCTTCGCTATTCCCTACAATTCCTCAGTTCTTCCAACCTTCTCTTTCCTTGCTTATGGAGTGCATATTTAATGTCAGGTTCACTGGATGGCTCTCAGTTTGAGAGCCAGCCCTTTGAAGGAGCTGAGAGTCTTGTAATGGAAGTATGAAAGTAACAGAGGAGTTTCATATGCAAAATGACTCTTGAAACCCCTTGACCTTTTCCCAAAGCCTCTTAGCTGTAATAGGCTAAGCTGACTCTGTCCTTTAATGAATTTTAGTGTTCTATGATGCCTGCTTACAGCTAGGTTCTTATCAATGCCTAACCTTAATCAGACCCCTTCCTTCCTTCCTTCCTTCCTTCCTTCCTTCCTTCCTTCCTTCCTTCCTTCCTTCCTTCCCTCTCTCCTCCCTCCCTCCCTTCCTCCCTCATTAAGTAAGCCTCACTTTAATGGCCATTTCCCTCATTTTCTCGGTTGCTTGTGAAAAGTAGTTGAAATCGTTGGTAAAATAGTCATATGAAAACGTTGTGAATGTTAGATAAGATTCCCCTCTCCACTTTTCCACTGTAGAACTGATGGACAGAGGTGACAAGATGTCTCTGTGTGTAAAACTGCTTACAGCCTAGCCTGATGACCCTAGCCCAGTCCCTGTACCCACATGGTGGAAGAGAGAACTGACTCCTATAAGTTGTCGTCTGACCTCCATATGCACTCCATGCCATTTGCATACATACAACCATGTATATATATGTGCATATATGTATGTATATACACATATGTATATATACACATGTAAGATATATACATATATAGAAAGTGTGAAACATTTTAAAAGAGAAATGAAGAGATTAATTTTCTTCTACAAACAAAAAAATTCAAAAGGCAATTTTTGACAATTCTGAATTGCCTCAACCTTTAGTCTCACCTCACCTATTAGACACGTAAAATGATTTGTTGGTTGCCATAGCCCATGGACCCACGTCCCTTTAACACATTCTTCTTGGCACAGACAAGTGGCCTTCACTGTGGTAGTAGATTGAGGACAGAGAACGAATCATTTACCCACCTAGGTATGAGAATACAAGCCATAGGAGAACGTCCTCTATTTCAGAGCATCGTCCTTGGAGTCAGAGACATTGCCATGATGATCCGGGAGGAGTCTGGGGATTACATGGGAGAGCGGTAGTGGTGCTTGATCCTGCATGATGGATTTCCAATTGAAATTAAGTCTAACAAGGCTCCCTGAGTCAGAAAATGTCATCAAGCCCTGTTCCTACTAACAACTTGAGAGCAGCTGGCTGGATTCACTCCATTAGCTACAGAGGGTGGAGGCAGAGAGTAGGGGCAGATGCTGCCCAAGGACCAGGAACATTCCGGGATCCAATGATGAAAGGCTAGCCTCCTCCCAGATGTTTGGGATTGTGGCTGAGCTAATCCTGGTGGCTGGGCTGTAGAAGGGTCTCAGACACTCCTGTTTTTCCATTGGATGAATCCACACAATGGGTGTCAGGATGCTGGTTAACTGTCCAGAGTGTCCTCTCTCCTATCCCTGCCTCCTGGCTGCTTGAAGTAGTTTCTTTCCCGAATTCTTTCTTAGTGCCTTGTAATACTGTCAGGGATTTTTTCCCCCAGGCATCTAGTTTGAGGCTTATCCTTTAAAGCAAGCCTATTTTGTCGCAGTTGGGGCTTGATAGAAACTTTTATGCATTACACTGCCATAGATTTTTTTTTTTGAGGCAGGACTGAGATTACAGGTATGTGTCATCATAGTTTGATATGGTGTTGGTGATTGAACCCAGGGCTTTGTGCATGCTAGGCAAGTACTCTACCAACCAAGTTATAGCTCCAGCCCCAGGTTTTCCATTGTTTTCACTCCCTTCTCTTGCCCAATCATGCATTTTCTCAATTTTCTCCCCCTTTTTTCCTCTGTGTTTGCTAGGTGCATAGTTTATTTTATTTTTTATTATTTCAGCTCAACCCAGCATCTCCCTGATATCTTTATGGAAGCCATGTTCCCAAGGACTTGGAGCCTGGCATTTTAAGAGCTTGGCTTTCTCTGTCGGTGGCCAGTTCTTTCATGTACAGGCTGTTGATCGAGGAGACTCATGCCTGATACTTGCAGAGCTGGGCTAATGACTCAGTATGAACTGGTGGAGTTCAGAGGCACAACAGAAACCCATTTGTAATGTCCCCCCATCCTTAAGAGGCTGAGCAGCATCAGCAGGGATTAAGAGGAGGCTCCGAGGTTTGTTTTTGCCTCAGGAGGATCATCTTTAAAAACCATGTCCTCAGCATTAAAATGGGCTTGGATTTTCATCCTTTTATATGGCGGTGCCGTCTTCCTATGGCTCCTGCCTTCACCGTAGCATTTTTTTGTGGTAAGACGGACACAGCGTGAAACATGCCATCTTAACCAGTGTTTAGGAGTGCATCAAGCACATTCACAGCAGTCTCTGGAATGGTCTCATCTTCCCAAGATGAAAGTCCTTACTTACTACACTGCCTCCTGGCTCCCCCTTGCTGTCATCCTTGGCACACTTCCTCTAACTCACTCAGCTCCTTAGCATCATCTGATCACATTATGTAGTTCTGATAAATCCCGAGAATCCTCTCCACTTGGCCTCTGTCGACTTGTTCTGACGGGCTCCTGTCACTTCTTGGTTTGGAGTTCCTCTCTGAGAGGCAGTTCTGGGGCCTGGCCCTCATGTAAGTCATCTTTTCCCATCTTATCCTTAGGTATGGTCCACCCCACTTTTCTCTTGGTCCAGTTGGTCCTCATTTTCATATCCCATTCCAAATTTGTCCTGCTTTAAGAGACCCTCTTATTTGCATTCTCAAATGCCCCAACTGCTATGTGATGACCTTGTTGTCTCCCGGCATACACACACATTCAGCTGGATTGCTGTCAGGCTGTTCTTGTTTATCTTATTTCCTTCTTAGCCAAGAGGAGTCCTCAGTTCAGTGCTCTCTTTTCTAGATCCTCACTGCTCAAACTGTGGTCCATGTTCTGGCAACATTAACACCACTGAGGAGTTTGTCAGAAGTGCAGTGTCCCAGGCTCCACCCCTGACTTACTGAACAGTAATTCTCATTTTAACAAGACCTCCAGATTATAGTATGCATGTTGAAGCCTAAGAAACACGGCCATAAGAGGGTGATAAGTAATTTATTTTGCAGGTGTTAATAAGTAAAAAATCAATGCCTATAGACTAGATTCAGATGGCATGGATATTGTTGAGGAGGGAAAGAGCAGTATTTTGTATACTTGGACTTCCTGGGGTTCTGAGAGAATGGCCTAGAAAGGCCTAGAGAAAAGCTGAGAGGGCCCAGGAGCCTCCATTCTCATGAGCAAGGCACGAGGCTTGCATAAGGAGAAGGTCCCCAACTGTCTGCTTCCTATTGAGGCAGGACGGAGATTCAGGTCCCTAAAATTCACTTGGAAGTTGGTTGACCATGTCTACTCAGAGGTGCTTGTCTCAAAGCCCAGCCGGGCTCTCAGCTCCCTGTGAGCGGCTGGTTTCTTTCTCCATGGCTGGTGCTGACTCATCCTTTGTAGGAGGGCTGACTGTAGCTGGGAAAGGCTGAGGAGCCAGTGTAATTCTCTCCTTCTTCCTCACTCCACTGAAAGGGAGCCAGGAGGGGCATGGAGAGTGGAGACAGGGTGTGGGAGTCAAACCTGTTCTTCGCATAGCAATCATCCAGTCTCACTCCAAGAAGTTGAGCCCACAGCTGGGAAAAACTGGAGCCAGTCTGAGTCTGCTTGGCTCGGAGCCAGCCTTCCTGTTTTTTTGTTCTTTCTCTTTCTGGGGATCCACAGGAGTGTGAGCTTCCTCTAGTCTCAGGTATTAGAGAGCTGTGTCCCATCAAGGCAAAAGGTTAGCTAGCTGTGGGAGTTTGAATTCTTGGGCTTTTGTTGGGCCCTTCTCTGTCATCTTCAAAAGAGGATGCCAGGATCCAAGATCTACTTGTGTAGGTTTTGTTTTTAGAGGTTATGCAGTAACTGAAGAACAAGGTATTTTAGGACAACCTTGAGAGGGCTGTGGACTGTTGCGTGGGAAATAATACACATAAAATGTCTCTTTGCCCATAGTCATGCTTTGTTTTTCTGGGTCCTTGGGTCTCTGCATGGTGAAGCAATGTGTTTCTTGTTCTAATAGCAGTGGTCTCTAGAGCAGACACCCGAGATACTGCAGACTGAGCAAAAGATCCCACGAGTGTCCAAAGTCATGTCCAAAGTTATTGCCCTTAGGAGCAACCCTTTGAATTCTGCCACATGCTGTGATATGGTCCTGAGTGTCTCATCAAGGTTGGCATGGGATTGCTTACATCATCTGTCATCAGATGTCTTGCTCCCATAGGTCATACCATTGCTGACCCTAAACTACTGCTAGAACACTCAGTGTCTCTGTGCCCTCAACATGTCCACTCTCCTCACTTATTGGAGGGCTCCTTAGTGGTGGTCCCCTCCTCTGTGTCCACTTCATGGGAGTGCCAGTAGAGGCTGAGGAGGGGGGAATGTGAAGGAATCCTACCCGTCTGGTTCAGAAAGTATGAGAAGTTAACTCATTTGTAGTCCCTTGGTGAGAGAAAGAATACACATTTTTCTGAACTCACTTTTAGGTCACATTGGGTTGCTTTGGTTGAACAAAACTTGTGGTGAGGCTGTGACTTTAGGCCCGTATTGTTTATTAGACTTCTTTTCTAAGGTTGTCCCAATTTGGGGTACTTGGAGATTGGGAGTGTATATTGGTGATAGCTGGTAAATGGGAAAAACATAAAATTTTAGTGAGGAGAAGCTATCTCAGGAATCTATAATGAGCACGTGTGTTATTTCTTTTCCAACAGGCTGCATAATTTTTACGACCAATTATTCCATTTGTAACGACGCAGAGATAACAGAGATCCCATCTCACGCTCCATGGCACACGCCAGGCACTCGTGGGAGCTCAGGGACACCGTCCCTTCTTTAAGACTTGGACAGCTAGAGTGTTTCCACCAAACTGAGTACTAGCAAGGGGAGGGGAAGAGGTGAGCCTTTTATAAATAGCAAAGGGGAGAATGAGCTAGACGGGAGCGGGGCATTGGGTATTCCAGGCTTTAAAGTGAAGGAGAAATTGATTGGAGAATAAGTCAAAAGATCAATCGTTTGGCACAAGAATTTTGTGATCCAGTATGGCTTTCCAGAGGGCTTTCCTTACACTTCACAGATGTCTTTGGCCAGAAGTGCTGGAGCCATCCTAAGCTACAAGGAGCCAGCATTTTTGCTAAGGATTTAGGGGCTCAGATGGAAAAGTTTGGCTTGGGGAGGTTTAGAAAAAGACAATCCTCAGGTGAGGCTCTAAAAGGAGCTCACCTTTAGGCCTCTCGTGTGTGTGTGTGTGTGTGTGTGTGTGTGTGTGTGTGTGTGTGTGTAAAAGTCAGAAGAAACCTCAGGTCTCATTGTTTAGGTGCCATTCACTTTTATTTTTGAGCTAGGGTCTCTCATTGGCCTGGTTCTTTCTTTCTTTCTTTCTTTCTTTCTTTCTTTCTTTCTTTCTTTCTTTCTTTCTTATTTATTTATTTTCCCTTTTTTTTTAAAGTATAGAATAGAGTTTATTCATGGGGAGGGGAGTGAAGAGGCAGAGAAAGGCAGAGAGAAAGAGTAGAGAAGTATAGGAGTAGAGGCCGGCCATAAGCACGTGGATAGAGGGGGAAAGGGAATGGGGAAGGGGTGAGGGGACAGAGTAGGAGCAAGAAGGGAAGAGAAAGAGAGGAACAATAGCCACGTTATTATTATTATTATTATTATTATTATTATTATTATTATTATTATTATTTTAAAGCTAGGGTCTCTCACTGGCCTGGAGCTCAACAAGTAGGTTAGGCTGCTGGCTAATGTGCTTCCAGAATCTGTCTCTGCCTACACAGCCCCTTCATTACATATCCATACCCAGATTTTGTTTTTAAATGGATCCTGGGGATTGGACTCAGACCCTAGTACTTGCAGCAAATATGTTCCTGGCTGAACTGTCTCCCCATGCCCTGCTCTTCTTCCTTCACACACAATGTTCCTGTCAGGAGAGTGCTGTGCACTGCCCAGACAGACCTGGTGGTCAGTTGCTCAGGTCTGAGGCAGGCAGGTGAGTGATTGGCTTCTAGCTGCCGCCAGTGACTGGTCTAGTCCTGCTTCCAGGATCTCCTCCAAGGTCTTTCCCATCAACTTGCCCTTTTACCACATTTCCGTCTGGTTTTTCTTGTCTACTAATTGTTCAGCGTGAGGTATTTGAAGTCAGGCAGGCCTTGGTTTGAGTCCCACTTAGTATTATATTACTTAGACTCTTTGATGTTATTTTCCCATCTGTAAAATGGGGATAATAAAGCCCTACCTCTCAAACCTGGTTGTAAGAATTAACTAGGAGGATGTGTAAGCCAAGGGCTTGGCACATAGCAAGTGCTTCTTTCATAAAAGGCAGTTAACAGTTTTACTTTGAATTCCCTCTCTCCTGTCCCCATCCACTTTTCGTTAGAGTACATGGAACCAAAGAGCAAAGAGTGATGTCCAAATGGACAGACAGACATACAAGTTTAACTGTAAGGGAAGTGGGAGGACAGGAGGATGGATAACCACGGTGACAGAATCATAAATACAGTGACAGAAGGACAACAGAGGACACAAGGCAGAAGCGGAGAAGAAATGAAAGATACTGTGATGGACAAGGAGTGGAGGAGAAGTAAGTGGAGTCGAATGAAGGAAAAAGACGTGAAGTTATCGGGAACAGCAGAGACACGAAGGAAAGTCAGACAAGCCTGGCAGAGGGCAGGGATGGAGAGTTCCTCTATGGAACTTGGTGTAGGAACTCCTGCCTTCTTGTGGCCTTGCTGTCATGAGTTCCAAGTCCCCATCCCCAGCCATCTTTTTTTTTTTTTTTTTTTTTGGTTTTTCGAGACAGGGTTTCCCTGTATAGCCCTGGCTGTCCTGGAACTCACTCTGTAGACCAGGCTGGCCTCGAACTCAGAAATCCGCCTGCCTCTGCCTCCCAAGTGCTGGGATTAAAGGCGTGCGCCACCATCCCCAGCCATCTTGATTGCCCCTTTATCCCACTGCTAACCAACTGTTGGAGACACACCTCCGCTCCTGTACTAGGCAGCCCGACGTTGCCCCTCTCCTCTCGCCTCATCCACACCGTCTTGGTTACTAGAGTCCACAGAATTTTTCATCTCAAGCAAAACTGTTTGGAGTGTAAAAGCATCATGGTGTCAGCCAGTCAGTGCAATAACCAGGTGTAGTTTTACAGTCACTCCCCACCACCACCCCCGACTGTAACCGCACTTTCATATATCTCTGGCTGAGACAGGCAATTTTCTTTCAAAGATTGTTTTTTCTGGAGCCTGTGATTTCTGCTCTTGCCTCCCAACCTCTGGGATATTAAAACGGGGTCAGTGGCTATTGGCAGGCTGACCGATTGTGGTCACTCCCCAGTTCACCCTCCTGTCTCCGTGTCTCCAATCTTGCCATCCCCCTGCCTCTGTGCCACACCTAGTAAGGCTGCAAGAAAACAGATTTTATGTTAAAGCTGATAGGATAGAGGCCATGACCTTCTGGGAGGTTCTTGCCCTTCACTTTGAGGAGTCAGGTGTCTAACTTTAAATGTAGAGGAGAAACAGGGGGTTAGGAGAGAATTCGCCCTAACTCCTCTTTATTCTGAAGATATGGGTGAAGAGAACTAAGGTTCAACTTCAGAGATTTTTTTTCTCTGCTAGGAAGATGAGAGGGCACTGGCATAGGACAACCAGTGTAATTGGTTTTTCTGGAAGTTTTGGAGAATTGGATGAATTGTATGCTGTAGATCAAGGGCTGGGTTTAGCTCCCTAACCTGGAATTATGGGAAAGGGTAGTAGGATCCCTGCTAGATTGTTCTCTTGCCAGAAGCAGTGTGCACCATTGTTCTCTGACGATATTTTCTGGGCTTCTAAATCCCCTCCCTATCTCAACTAGGTAGGAAATGTTTTTCTTGGGTGAGGCACCTGTATGTGCCTCTGGGGTTTGTTCATTTGGGACTTCTCTATTTCCTGGCTCATGGCTTGATCAAAACCCTTCCCAGGGTCTAATTTTCATTCCTATCCCTTGCTAACAGGTCAAAGCCTCTTGAAAAACAACGTGGTAACTACGTCCTCCCCCTCCTCACCCATACCACCCCTTGCTTTATTAAATAAGAGTAAGTGGAGTTATAAGATGTGACTGGCCTGGATCCCGGCTTCATAAAACAAAACTAACACCCTCTTTATCAAAGGGCTGAGGCATCCAGAGAAGATTTCTTAGGCCATTTTGCTGTCACGTAAATGGGAATCAATATTCAATAAGCCCTTGATGCACTACACTAGCGGCTCACTTAATACCGGCTTCCAGTACAGTAAGTGGCGTTGATATAGGGAGGGCTTGTTTGTAAAATAACACTGCAGCTCTTGCCTGCTGGATATTGGATCTGGCTTCCCTCAGGCAAGAAGATTCAAGGCTCTGAGGAAGTAAAGAGTCATCTCGCCCATCCCACTGCCTCAGCACGTCTGGCTTGAAAAAGAGAAGGGATCCGAGGCTTTTATTAAAGCCAAGTGGCTTAGAGATCATTAGGCACACATTCCTTCCTATTAGGAGCTCTTCTACTATGCCCAGCCCGATTGCCTCCTCCTTCAATAAATTAGTCAAATTGAAAACCAATTGAAGGATAGAATTTATTCTGCCATTAACATTATGAGAACAGACCCTCCTGTGCCCTGAAAGCCTGTGGTGGTAGGAAATAGTACCTCATTTGCTTCTCTTTGCCCTGTGTTTGCTATAGGAAAATACTGCAGCTGCTTGGCCCCCTGGTGGTTGGATGGCAGTTCTGAGTTACTCTGTGCAGAGTAACTGAGAGTTTGATAATAAATGGGATATTTGAATGCGGTCTTTGATTTATTTTCCATGCAGTGATATTTTTGCTGGGAATGTGTAACCTCATTCTTACTTCCCCTACATAACTCCAAGTGAGCACATACTAAGAAGATTCGATCAGATGTTTAGATGCGTGAACATGGCAGGGAAGCATTGCATAAGACTTTGTGTGATCCATTTCAGAGCCAAATAGATTTTTAGAAAATTTATGTGATATGTATGCACAGTCTATGTTGTTTTCAGTCCCTGTGTTCATGGAGAACTTAGGAATCAGCAATCTGGGATGTGTGAGGGGCAGGTATTTATTCTGTATTATAGTCATGCCCATCTCTTATCCCATTGAGGGTGAGGGTGCTGGGGGTGGGACTATCTGCAACCCTGTCTGGTAGTATCCTGAAGGAAGTTGGATCCCCAGTCAGTAGTGATCCTGTAACCATCCCTATGTGAGAGATTCTTTGACCTAACTGTCCTGGAGCCATTTTAGACAGGATCTCTGAAAAGTGTCACTTCAGTCCACTCTGTTGAAGATAGATGGAACTGAAAGCAAGCGGCCAAAGTATGGCTTCTCTTCTTGGGGATACATCACAAGCTAGAGCAGTTGAAGTGTTTTGGTATAAGACTGATGCAGCGAGGTGACCCCTCTAAAGGTACTGGGCATGGATGCATGCTTCTGAAGGAGAGATTAGAATCTCCTCAGTGGTTTCTCCTTCGATGTCCTCATTTGGTCCAGTTTGATGGCCTTAGGAGGAAAGCAGGGAGGGTGCCTGGGAGATCTGAGCTGGAGACTGGAGGCACTGGTGACCTGACCCAGACTTTCATGTTCACTTTCTGAATTTCTAAATTAAGGAGAATGGAGAAGGGTACCTCTCCCTTTTCCAAATAAGAGGAAAAGAGACCGGAAACAAGTGGAGGCACCTTGGTGGAGGTACCCAGGTAGCATCCAACAAAGGGATGAATTTAAGACAACTGGCATGTGGCTGACTCTTTAGCGAGGGGGAGCATTCTGCCATCCTCTCAGACCTTGTTTTAGGCTGATCAGTGCCAGGTGCAAGGGCCAAGTGTGATTCAGGCATCTCCCATCTCATCAGTTCCCAGGTGGACCATGGTTGACTAGCCTAGAGTGCCTTCTTTCTTCTCCCTTGCCTGTCTGCCTTTCTTAAAGCATACAAGCACAAACACAGAGGGTGAGAAGGATGGCTCAGTGGTTAAAAGCATTTACTATCCTTCCAGAGAAACTGGGTTGGTTTCCAGAACCTACATCGCATGACTTACAGCCTCCTATAATTCCAGTTCCAGGGGATCTAATGCTCTCTGGACTTACGGGCACCTATAGGTATGTAGCACACACAAACTTACACAAGCACGCACACACACACACACACACACACACACGATGACTTCTAAAGAAACAAATGCAGCGAAGCACTTTTCTTTGGTTAGTTATGAGCTCTTATCTTTTCTGCTTCAAGTGTGCTCTTGAGTTAATGGGGTTGGCACAGAGAAGAAAGCCAGGCCCAGAAGTTGGACTATGGCAAAGGTGTCCCAGGAGTTGGAACTCCGAGAACCTCAGATGACTTTCTCAGGCAAAGAGGTCACAGAAGACATGACGCTCTCTCCACTCGATGAAGCAATGGATGGATACTCAGCCAGTGTTGTCTTGGTGAACCCTGCCATGCCATATGTGAGTCTTTGAGTTTGTTTCATGTAGGATAAACCAGCTATCTTGGAACAGTAGCATCTCCACATAGGGCTTTGCTGATGACCGGGCCCCTCTTGCCTCTGGTTAAATGCCCATTCAATCATTTGGTACCACTGGCAGTTCATTTCTTGCCACAACTTGTGTTCTGGCATCAGTGTTCCCCCACGCAACAGCTGATGACATCTCTTGGCCTCCCCCATCCATTCAGCAACGCCTCTCCCCCAAACCCGCCTCCTCTGCCTGCTGTCCCAGCCTGTAACCCTGATCTCATTTCCGCCTACCTCACACACCATTCTGAGACCTCTTGCCCCAACCTGTGCTGGGGCTCTTTCTCTAGAGCCCCTCATTCCTTGACAGAGCCCACTCCTTTCAATCTAGGTCATCCCTGGAACATTTGTACCTTCCTTAAGACTTTCAGGGACTACAGGACTCAGTAGAAAGGATCTGAGTCCTGCCCTGGAGGTTGCCCCCAGCTCCCAGTGGGGCGGATTTCAAGCTTGAGTTGTGTGTTGTTTGTCTGTCTCAGACTTTGCAGCCCCTGAGGCAGTGGCTCTGTCTTTGCAGGCTCAGGCTCAGGAAAGCCTTGGCAGCCAACAAATAATAAATAACACCCTGGTAACACCACCTGCAACTTGCTAATGAGAGTCTTTCCCCTGCCTCCTCCTCTCTTGGAGGTTGGGGATGGTGTACCCCAATTTCTAGGCAAATGGGTCTCTTCTGATTTTCTGTCTAGGACTATTGACACTGGGTGCCAGGCAGGGTGGGGAGTAAACAGTAGGTCCTTTGCAGGGACACAGTGACAATCTTGATGAACACAAAAATATCAGTTAACTTCTAATGTACTTTTCCCTTTGGAGCTTTGGAGTGATGGATCCTAGATCTGAGACTTGGTTTCCTGGGCTTTGGCTTCCAGAAGCTAATGGAAAGCTATCATCTAACTCTTTCTTCGCAATGTGTTTTCCTGTCAGCAGTTCTCAAAATTGGATACTCATGTAGACTTCCTCCTAATACACAGGTTAGCCTACAGAATGACTCTCCTGCCTTCTTCTATGTTTAGTGAGTTCAGGTTAAAACATCAAACACGGTTTTCTTGTGGGCAATTGGGTTTGAAATGTAGCAGTTGTCTTTGGATGCCACAGCAGTGATTTGGCTTCGAGTTCTCCAAAAAAGATCAGAACAGGGGTGCTACTGTGTCCCCTTCCATTTGTTCAAGTCACCACCCAGACTCAGTATCCCAAAGTATGTCTTCTGATGTAGGTTCATCTCTGTTGAAAAGTGCACGTGCCAGCAGGCAGACTTCATTCAGCCTTGTTTGCCAGAGTGGTAGTAACGAAGAGGCAAGCAGAGGCTAAGCCTCTCTGAGACCCATCTGGTTCTCCATCCAAATGGTCTATGGGTTTTGTTCTCTTCCTAAAGGCAGGTTTCATAGTTTGTATCAAAGAGAGTTGTTCAACAATAATTGTGGTGGATTCATGGCCACGTAGAACTGGCTGGAACAGGTTGCTTTCTTACAGGGGTTCACTTAGTTCTCATTGTATAACTGGGGAGCCTCGAAGCTAGGGTGTGAGAGTATGGAGAGGTGGTGAATAGAAGTCACCCTCTGGTCTACCCACTGTATGAAGAGCAGAAGGCAAACGCTTGTCCTTCCCAGACTGAACCCAGGCTTCCTCTGTAGAATGCCTCTACAAAGAAAGTTGGTTTTGCTACCCGAGAACTGCTCTCTCTACAGTGTCGTTCCTAAGTCTTGCCTATCCTAGAACCACCTTCCTCAGGCCCAGGCTTGAATCAAGTGGTGTTCCCTCAGCCATAGCTCACCCCTTTAAGAGGAGATGTTTTCCTTATGTCTGCTCCTGCCTTCCAAAATCACACTGCCCATGCCCAGTTCCCCATGTCTTCTGCCAGTTCTTGGGCTGTAAACAGTCCTGTCTGGTATTTGGGGGAAATGAGCTTCGTGTTGGATTAATTCTACATGACCCTGCTTGTAGACAGTACAGGGAGGGGTTTACCTCCTTTCCACTCCCTCAGAGTCCAGACCTAGTCCTGGGCCAAGGAGGCTCATTTTCCCACATGTAGGAAGCTTATGCCCCCCTGCCCCCTGCAACATTTGGCTCCTTGGGATCTCTGAGTCACCCTCTGACCTTGACCGTCTGTAGGAAGGGCCTAGACCCGTTGGGCCAACCTCATCCAAGAGGGCTTAATAAGCACCTGGCGGCTGAGTGCTTTGAGATCTTTCAGATGAAAAGGGCTGTCAGTGGTTCTGGGGTTATTACCATCAGGGTAGTGGCGACAGCAATTACTCTAAATGATCAGGGCATCTAGTACCCTCTGTACCCCAAGGGAGCTCCTGGCTCTTGCAGGGATGATCAGCTAACTTGCTTTGTCTGCCTTGAATTCTGATGTTGTATCAGTAAAATTCCTTTTAACATTTGCCATTCTGCCTCCCCAGGTTGCTCTGCAGAGGTTCAGTATATTCTAGAATGCTCATGCAGAGGGTCAACTGATCCCAAAGGGTATGGAATGGCAGAAACCTGAAGGGATGTAAGTATCACAGGAAGAAGAGGAAGGGTTCTACCAAAGTTACTCAGGGGTAAACTAAGTCTGTGGAAGAGTTATGATAATAAATGTCACCCCATAGCAGCTTTAGATGAAGAGGTGTTTTTTGGTTTGTTTGTTTTGTTTTTGAGACAGGGAGTTACTACATACCTCTGGCTGGCTTGAAATTTGCTATGTAGACCAGGCTGACCTTGAACTCACAGAAATCGATATACCTCTGTCTCCTGAGTTTGTGCCAGCATGACCCATTGTCAAGAAGGGTTTTAAATGAAGTATTCTTACCTCAGTCTTGGGTAGCTATGGTGGAGCATACAAAGGCGGAAGAGTTGCTGGAGTTGACTTCGGGAACCCATGTTTTTGCGTCCATGGGCACAACCACATTCCGCTTGGCTGCTTTAGCAGTGGGGTTTACATCACAGGCTTCAGTTCCCAATAACAGGCAATGGCAGTGCTCTACTAAGAGGTAGTAATGTGGACTTTCTGCTCCTTACTCTGACTTTGGGTTGGCAGGATGTCACAAGCAGAGAGGATCAGAGTTCCATCTTGGCCTCCCACAACTGCTCTAGAAGTCAGGGGTCAGTCCCATATCATTTCCACAGACCCAATCATTTTTCTAAGAAGAAAGGCAATTCACAGATCTCTCTTGAGAAGGCAGTTGTCTTGTTCTTCAGGGCAGTTGTTTTAGTTTCTTGAATAATCTGAGGAGAGATGCTAGCAGATCCACACACTCTGGATTTAACATCCATACCTATTTTCCTCTTTCTCCAGCTTTCAAAGCCACAAGAGAGGGTAGCACTGTATTCTTTATTCACATTCATACCACTGAGCCAGTTATCTTCCTCATCTGCAGGGCTTTTGGGGTTGATATCTCTGTAGTGTTCTCTGCCTACAATTAATTATTGCCCAGATTATCTAGTTTATTATGTTGACTTATATGATGTTTATAACTATTATGAGATACCTAGAGAGGTATTCTTACAAGTCATATGGCTTTGAAAAGGGTGTATAAACAGGAAGGTTGAGGGTCTAGAGAGATGTTTAGGTGGGCAAAGTGCTTGGTGTGCAAATTTGAGAACCCAAATTAAATCTTTAGGATCTACATAAATTTTGTACAAGTATGAAGGCTTGCCTGTAATCCCAGCTCTTGGGAGGCAGAGAAAGGGGATCTCTAGGACAAGATGGCTAGCTGGACTAGACAAATTGGTGAGTTCTGGGTTTACTGTGAAAGACTGCCTCAATATATAAAGCTGAGAGAAATAGAGGAAGACAACTCTTGACATCAGCCTCTGACCTGCACACACACACACACACACACACACAGAGAGAGAGAGAGAGAGAGAGAGAGAGAGAGAGAAAGAAGAAGAAAGTTGTGATTGGAACAGAGAAAAGAAAGGCCAGGCTGGAAAGATGGCTCAGTGGTTAAGAGTGGGTACTGATCTTATAGCAGATAATTCCTAGCTCTCACATCAGGTGGCTCACAACTACCTGAAACTCCAGCTCCAGAGGATCTGACTCCTCCTCTGTCCTTCAGGGGCATTTATGTGCACACATCTCCCCCTACACATAAAACAAAATAAATATTTTAAAGGGAAAAAGTAATGTGAGGATTCTGCTCAGTGGATTTAAAGTGTTGCAAGCCAAAGAACACGAGGAGGCTGGCCTGTCTAAGGCTGTTGGAGTTATGGAGCAGAAACAACCTTGAACAAGAGAGACTTGGCATTGTCTTCAGTTGAATGAGGCTCCCGAGAAAGGTTCAGATCTGCCATTCTTGGAAATTCTGTTCACTGGAGGAGTGAAAGTTCCAGAGGGAGCCAGTATAGGAGAGGGAGCTGATTACCATGGTCCCTTACCACCCCCAGCTCCCGGGCTGTGTCCCTTACTGTCAGGACTGTCCAATCCTGCTCTCTAAAACAGATTTGATGACTCAACAATGACCAATTAGGCGTTAACACATCTATCTCTTTAGCTATCTCGCCATCTTTATGGAGAACAAGATCTTAAATCTCAGCTCATCCGGACAGCCAGAGGCTTTGCCTAAACGGTGGAAAGAGCCCTCCACATTTTTCATAATTACAATGACTTTTTACAGGGAGAGCCATAACTCCAGTGTGAGAAGAGGCCATGGCAGGTTCTGCGATGCGGGCAATGGAGCCAGCTGATGGCTGTCTGCGGGCACTCTCTGCGTTCCTACTATGGATACCTTCTGTCAGCAAAATTCACAAGCAAAGAGCCCTTCCACTGTGATGAGATAGACTGTATGTTTCAAAAGCAGACAGTAAATGGCAGAAAGTCAGGGATTAAAATTCAGCACACAGTCTGGCTGGGCTCTCAGTGCCTAAGGGTGGAAGACAGCCACCAAAGAGTCATTAATTGTGGGAGGCTTCAAGGATCTAAGCAGGAGATCTAAGCCCATTTGTAGACAGAGGACATGGTCTTGGTGTAGATATGGGTGTGTCTGAGATATGGACCACTTTAGGAGAACAGATCCAACTATGGATCATTGAGAGTTTGTTGTCTTAGTCTTTCAGTTGAATAACTGGCTAATATTCCTATTACTCTCTCCCAATGATCCCCTACGGTAAACTCCTAGCTGTTAGAGGAATCCCTTACAAATCAGGTCCAAGATATTGTTGCACTGTCTCTATAGTCTTGCCAGATATTTTTGGTTCCTCCTTCATTTGTAATGCTGAGCACTCTTCCAAATTATACTTCAGGTTGTTTGCAGCTGTGGTTTTTACTCATCCTTTCAATCTGTGCTTTCCTTATTATATCTAAACAATTCTCATGAGCCAGTAAGAAGAAAATGTGCCAAAATGGGAATGAGCCACAACCTCTGCTCGTTTCTCAACCCAAGTGTCCCAGAACCTACCTATCTTGTCTAGGGTCTTTTTCTTCTTCTTCTTCTTCTTCTTCTTCTTCTTCTTCTTCTTCTTCTTCTTCTTCTTCTTCTTCTTCTTCTTCTTCTTCTTCTTCTTCTTCTATGGCTGATGTCATGGCACTCACATGTTTCACCCTTCTCATATAAGTTCTGCTGACACATGTTTTACTCTAATGGCTGCTCTGTTGTATGTGTTGCTTCATTCCTCATTTCTCACAGGGCATTTAGAGCTTACATTCATATACTCCAAGCCACCACAGGTAAGCAAATATCTAGATAATTTGATTCAGATACACAACTCACTTTTCAGAAGCATCATTGGAGAGTTAAAACACCATATGTTTGCCTCTGTAAACATCTTTTTTTTTGATCATTAAATTATGTTGTGTTTATAGTTCATACATTGCAGAAATTGACCTTTGATATTCTCTTAAGAGTTTTCTTTCTTTGGTCATAATGCAGAAAGGATGAGTTACTGTGTTGCACTGATTCCTGCAATAAATTATGATAGCTACAACTCAGGACAAAGGGTGTAAAAGGCAACAAGGTTTCTACCTTTTTGACACAAGTCGGGGAGAAGATAGGCAAGTAACCCAGACATCACAGGAGAGCTCATAAGCACTGATAGGATGTAGGAGACTACTGGAGTGAAGGGTGGGCATCTAGTGTAGCTGAGAAGAGTCATCAGAGTGGAGGAGCATTGTTAAAGCCAATCCAAGACTTTAGAATGACCTTCCCACTCTGATTACAATGTCTTCATCGACACAGTTCCACAAGGAGCAATCATTTACTAAGCGCAATTATGTGTCAATCACTATGCCAGCTCAGACTTAGAGAGGGATAAAATTCAATCCCTGTTGTCAAAGATGTTTCACTCTGGAGTGATGGACAGATAAATGAACACTTAAACCAGGATAAGGGCTGAGGTGGAAGCAAGGGAGGTGTGGGGAGTGGGGGTAGAAACTGTTGCACTGCTTAGAATGTGAAAGGGAAGAAGGAGTAATCCCATGACTTCTCTCTAACTCCTTTCAAGTGTCTGAATAGGTTGCTTCAAATTCTACTGTGCAGTTTATTTATCATCTGGAATCTTAGCAGTTGAAGGATCCGGAATATATCAAACTTCCTAGGTCTCTGTCTGGACACCCGTCCTAGTTCAGGAAGCAATTAGTCTGAGAAAGACAGAAGTGAGAGTGTGGGAGCAGAATATATATATCCTTTTAAAATAATTTAGTAACAACCTTAGGTAAGTGACCAATAATTTATAGAGTCTATTCTTTTTATAGAGATATTTCCTTGCAGCTCAACCGGTGAGCTTGCTGGGTTTAGAGGATTAATCTTTGACGTAGTAAATATGTTCAAGCTGTAATTCAGCCATGGGGATAAAGGGAACTTAGACTTGTCTTGTATAAGGGGAAATATTGAATGGATTTGTAGAGGATCCACGACAATGGTCCTTAGTGTATCTTGCCTCTTGACATCACAGAGTTTTGAATGGCAAGGCAGATAGTGCCGTTATTTTACAAATATGAGAGAAAATGGCAGGCTTAGGACTGGAACAGCATCATTTGCTTCAATTCATGAGCTTACCCTTTCTTTCCTTCCACAAACTAAGTAGCCTAACAGTTCAACATGCTCTTCTTGTAGGCATGTTGGCTTCCTCATGCTTCCACCTCAGCCCTTACCTTGCTATGTTTTAAGTGTTCATACATGTTTCAAGACATGATAGCACACCACACTACCATGTGTGGTTAGCAAACTTGTCTGTTTTTTTTTTTCTTTGTTTATTTGTTTTGCTTTGAGATAGGGTCTTACCACGTTGGTGATCTGGAACTTAAAATGAAGAACTCTGGCTTTGAATTCATAGAGATCCTCCTGCCTCTGCCTCCTGAGTTCAGGGATTAGAGGGTGTGCCTTTACTCCCAGCTGCAAACCCCAGTCTTGCTTGTAAAGCTTCTCCATTCATTTCCTTCTATTATTTCCTTCCTGTTTTTCCCTGTGGTCCATGCCTCTCTTCAGGCCCCTCATTTAGGTATGTGTTTCTCCCCTCAGTACTTTCCTCAGGCTTTCTCCTCCTCTGCCTGCAGAGCTTCTTCTCTTTCTTCATGATTCAGTCTCTTTCTCTCCAATCAGCTCTAGAAACCCTATTCTAGGAGGCCTTCCCAGAGCCAGCCATGGCTATACCAGCTGCTTATGCTTAATAACCAACCTGAAGTTATTTGTGTGTGCACATATATGTATGTATATAAATGCTCATGTATGTGTGTGTGCAGGTGTGAACACATATGTATAAGCACATGTGTGGAGGCTAGAAGTTCACATTGGGTGTCTCTCTACCTTATTTTTTGAGACAAGTTTTCTTAACTTCTAGCTCGCTTCTGGCTAGACTGGCTGGCCAGCAAGTCCTGGGAATCTACCTGTCTCCACCTCCCCAGTGCTGGGATGACCGATGTATGATTCTGTACTTGGCTTTTTACATGGGAGCTGGGGATCCAAACTGAGGTCCCTGAGCCTATGCAGCAAGCATTTCACTTATTGGGCCATTTCTTCAGGCTCCTAAAGTCATTTTTGTAGGTTTTTATATTTTATTAATTTATCCAGATTGGCTTTTTTGTTATAAGATTTGTTTATTTTTATGAGCATTTTGATCTCATGTATGCATGTGTACCATTTATATACTGGAGCTTACAGATGCTAGAAGATGTTGTCAGATCTCCTGGGACTAGAGGTACAGATGGTTTTGAGGTGTCATGTGGGTGCTAGGAACCAAACCTTTATTCTTTGCAAGAGCAGCAAGTGTTCTTAACCATTGAACCATCTCTCTAGTCCCTGATTATGGGATTCTTTTTATAAATTTTTAAAGATTTATTTATTTATTTTATGTATGAGTGCACTATTGTTCTCTTCAGACATACCAGAAGAGGGCTTCAGATCCTATTACACGTGGTTGCTGGAAATTGAACTCAGGACCTCTGGAAGAGTAGTCAGTGCTCTTAACTGCTGAGCCGTCTCTTCAGCTCCTGATTATGAAATTCTTAACGGGGAAAAATGCACACAGGATCTCATCTCATGTTACCTGACTAGAGGTGGTTCTGGGTTTGCATAGTCTGAGAAAGTTAAAGTTGCATGTGTATTGGGGAAAAGAAAAGAATAAAAAAATCAAATCAGGTGCTGTAGTACATGTCTGTAACCCCAACACATAGAAGGTAAGGAAGATAGGTCAGGACTTCAAGGCCATTCTCTACTTCAGAGCAAGTTTGAGACCAGTCTGAGCTATGTGAGTCCCTATCTCAAAATCTGAAAAAGGAAAGAAAACAAGACAGTGTAACTTACAGTGAATGGGAATGGTTACCTTGCACAGATGTGGCAGAAACTTGAAATTACTTCTTATGGTTATTCCAGAGCTGGGATTCTGTAAGCCCAGGAACCAACCATAGCCTTTACCTGGTACTATTGCTAGTGTTGTGGCCTGTTAAATAAGAAGACATCACACGAGCAGTAGGTGGCAGATTGGCATGTCCATTGCACAGTATGAATTTTAAAATGGCTTGGTGGCAGGAGTTTCATGTGTAGACTGTATTGTTAGGCAGAGCACCTGGCTGCCCAGTGGATGACCCGGTTGCTGCCTAGAGGTCTCTACCTCAGGGAAGGGAGGCCCTGAGAGCCATTTTGACCCAAGTTCAAATTCCCTAGAACAAACAAGCTGATCTCTTGCTCCAAGCAGCAGTCACAGAGGCTCCAGTGTGTTTATTGACTCTTGCATGTCCCTGCCCTGGAGAACAAACAAACAACTCAGCTTGACTCATTCCCTTCCACCAACCCAGTTCCATGTCTGGGGTTTGCCAAGAAATTCCCTTAGACCCTATAGAAATAAAAGAGCCAAAATTTATGGGGTTCTGTCCATATATTTGCACTCCTTCCCAAGGAGTACTGGTCCTGCTTTAGGGGAGGGGTGGGAAGAGGGATAGAGCCCAGCGGTGACTTCCTGGTGCTTGGCCTGGGCTCTATGTGTTGCTTGAGGCAAATCAGCTTGCTTCACTGATTCATTCATTCAACAAGTTCTGATTGAAAGCCTACTGTACGCGAGGCCTTCTCCTCCCCTGACTAGGCTTGCTGGCTCTTGCCAGGCAGAATGCTGCTGCCTCCTTCTTCAGCCAAACGGATTGAAGCCTCAATTTCCTAGGACCCTTATTATAATAATGGCCTTTTTCTCCCTTAGTACCCAGAGAGGACTTTCTTCCTGAGCCCTAACCAGCTCTTTTATGAAACTCTTACCTTGGGATACCCCACCCTGCTTTTACCTAGCCTTGTTTCCCATCTTTTACAGGGAGAAAACAGCTCATGCTCCTCATGGAGCTCGGCTTATTCCCTTCCCTTCCCTCCAGTATCTCCCCAGGTTGGAGGAGGTGGATGACGTCATCCTGGAAGCACCCACATTTCATGGGATGTGCACAGGAGCTCGCTGAAAATGTATTGCGCGACCAGGCTTGTGTAGGAAACCCAACAGTCTACTCGAAATTAAAGTCTTGCCTTGTGGGGCTTCTCAGAGGCTTTAACGCATTAATAAACATTTGAATCTTGAGACGAGAGTACAGCATGTAATACTGTTCAAATTATCAGGGCCTGCAACACTCATTAGTTCCTCTTACACAGCTGGGCATGGTGGTACGTGCCTTTAATCTCAGTATTCAGGAGGCACTGATACTCAGATCTCAGTGACTTCCAGCCTGATCTCCAGAGCACATTGCAGGCCACCCAGATGAGATGCTCGCAGGGAGACCCTGTCTTGACACAAACAGTGTTACATTAGTGTTCCCTAAAATTCAAGGTGGGAAATACTGATGTGGAATGAACATCGAAAATTAGAAGACCTGGAACTTTATCCTCTCTGCTTCTCATTTTTGTGGTTAAGAAAGTCACTCTTCCTCCCCCTCTCTGGGAAATAAAATGATGTGGAGTAAACAATCCTTCAAGCCTCCTCTAGTTATGTCCACAGGTAGACCTGGGATCCTAAGCACCAGAAATAAAATCTAAGATCGATGTCTGGGTACCTCATAAAAGACACACAAATAGTAGAACAAAACATTTTGCTGGCATGTGGCTGAAGAACCTGGGTTCACATACTTTTCAGGAAGGGAAAGACACAGAAGTAAAATGTCAGTGTTCCCGACATAGCTAAGGGTAAAAAGTCAAAGCTAGGAAGCCTCCTTGGAAGATAGGAGACAAGAACGTGGTCTCCGATAACTGGCTGGGAGGGGATGTCTCGGGTTTTCAGGGCCTCCTGCTTGGCAGAAAATGAATGGCAAAGAATGAAAGATAGGTTGGAAAAGTGATGGGGTGGGACAGATTCTGGCATTCCAGTATGCTCTGTCTGGAGCTCTTGGGAAAGGGGGTCAGTACACACTTCACTCTGAGGCAGCCCCAGGGTGTTTAGATAAGATGCTCACATCTGCTGGTCCCCTTGGAAGAGGGGTAGATTCCTTAGTGGGTGGCTTAAACCGTTTGCCTCTTCTTGCATCGGTGTGGTGGAGTAGAGTCCTGGATTCAATATGAGCCTCTGGGCACTGTCACTTAGGGAAGATAAGAGTGATGAGCATAGACTCTTATCTTTATAGCTTTTCTGGTTTGATTTATATGTTCCGTGAGTGTGTGTGTAGTGTGTGTGTGTGTGTGTGTGTGTGTGTGTGTTTCCTTCTTAGTGTATGAAGAGTGTGCACTTGCACACACATAGGCCATATGGGTAATCTGGGTTTGCAATGTGATTATGTACCTATAGAGCACTACATAAAGTTGCATTATGTGTATTGTTTAAAATTGTATATATACTATGAATGTGTGTAGATAATGTTTTGCTTTATATTTGGAGGCCAGGCTTGTTCTCATCTGTATAATTTTTACACAGATGTTTGTATATATTTACACACCTGTATCACAGGCTGTATCTCTCTGAGCTACTTATGTTCCCATTTCCTTGTTTTTGGGGTGGGTGGGTGGGATTGTTTCATTAGATCAACAAGTGTCTATTGAGAGCTTACTAAAAGTTGAACATGTGTCTGTATAATCCATCTGTGGAGTGTATCTGCATCTGTGTTTTATCAGCAACCGGGTTTTAAAAATATATGTATAGCCCAGTTTCCTGATTACTTAAATACTTTAAACTTTATACTGCATATCATTGTCAGCTGCTCCCAAGTACCTCTTGAACAAAGCAGGAGATAACTAGCCATATTTAATGTATGTACACCCACCTAGTGTGGTTACATTAGAGTAGATAAAATCCATGCATGACATGACCTTGTTCATTGTATTGCAATACAATTTGCTCCCAGGCCTCTGTTCCATCTTATTCTTTTTCTCCTAAAAGGGCTAAGGAAACACCTCAAATACCTCTACTTCTCCCTTCCTGCCCTCTCCCACCCAGTAAACAAGGGTAGGTAGGACACAGTCCTACCTGATTTTGAGTCCAGGCATTTGAGAAGATTCTCTTTTCTTTTGCCTCTCCCTGGGCTGCTCTTTTCTCTCCTTCACATAGGTCTCCCAATCCCTCGAAAGAGAGAGACAAGATTTTCTTTTCCCCAGGGAAACCAGAGGGAGTGCAAGAGAGATCTTGCTTGAAGGGAATCTTCTATTTTATGGGCTTGGAGAATAATGTTTCTTCGTTAAGATAGCATCTCAGCAGAATGAGAGAGGCCTCTGCTCTTCCCCCAAAGAGCTGCTGGTTTTTTTTCTCCTTAAGGGGGTAGGGGTACATTAAATAAACCTGTTTTTAAAAAAGTACCTTTGCATCAAGGAAATGTGTTATTATTGTAATTGTCTAATGCTAATTATACTTATTACTATAATAAGCATTTTGTTGTAACAAATGATGTAATCCTCTTTATTTCTGTCGCCGCCAGAAGTGAGTGGTGTGTCTATAAGGAGAGGGGGGATTGGGGAGTGTTTGGCAGGAGGTGTAGTCTAGGCTCAGTGCAGATGGGAAGCCCCTGCAGCTGCCTAGGGGTAGGAGATTCAGGATAGACGATAACTGGATTGTTTGACAATCTAAACTTGTTGGCCCCTGGAACTTTTTGTTGTAAGGTCTCTCCTGAAGATTGCTCATCATTCAGCCAAACCTTCAATTATTCATTCAGAAAACATTTATTTAGAACCTACTGTGTTTCATATGGTAGAGCCAACTTTAGTGAGATAAAATAAACCTGCGGCCTGGCAGGATTGATAAGCATTCAAGCACTGTTTTCCATGCCTTAGAGGAAATATGGTACTTAGTGGACCTGAGAGAGTTATGACAACATGCATAGCAGAGGTGTCTTATTCCACACATGGAAACATACAGAGTTGGTCTTTGGGGGGAGACCACACAGGAATATGCCACACAGAGAAGGGGAGACAGACATTCCACTGAGAGGGATTGTATTATTGACCCAATATGTTGGTCCATGGAAAAGCTGTTTTGCTGTTGTTAACACTAGTACTAAAAAACATTGAAAATAGTTTGTATTACTAGCAGACGCTGCTTGAGGAACTACGTGTTAATTCATTTAATCCTCACAGCAGTGCTATGCTGTAGGGCTGTCAGGGACTGATGAATCAGTAAATGTAGAGTGCTTAGATCAGCCAGGCCTGGTGACAATGGAATCTTAGCCCCTGTGGAGGCTGAGGCAGGAGGGTCACAAGTTCAAGGACATCCTGAGCCACTTAGGGAGACTTTATCTCAAAATTAGAGAGTGAAAAGAAGGCTGATGATATAGAGCCAGAAAGTATAGGACTCTGTTCAATCCCCAGAGAGGGAAAAGCAAAATATATGGTTTGAATATGAATGGTTATTACTATGTTGTTATTGTTTTAGTATTGTTATTATTATTATTATTAATTATTATTATTATTATTATATTACTTTTTATCGGACCAATAAAAATGTTGGCCATTGAGATGACAAGATGGCTCAGCACATGAAGGTACTTGTCTCCAAGACTGGCAACCTGAGTTTGGCTTCTGGGACCCACATGTTTGAAGAATACTGATATTTTCAAGATTCCTTTAACCTCCACACACAGGCTGTGGCATCTGTGGCATTCTCTCTCTCTCTCTCTCTCTCTCTCTCTCTCTCTCTCTCATACACACACACACACAAACACACACACACCACATACCACACACACACACACACACACACACACACACAAATGTAAGAAAAAAAATTTAGATTTGGTAACTTGCCCAAATTCACATAGACAATAAGAAACAGAGCTTAGCAAGTAGATAGAGACAGTTGTACATAAGGAATGAACTTCAGTATGTACTGTCAGTACACAGCCTAAAAACATCCCCAGTAGACTGTTCTAATGGAAACACTAAACTCACATAATAGAAAACAAATTTTTGGGGCTGGTGAGATGGCTCAGCGGGTAAGAGCACCGACTGCTCTTCCGAAGGTGATAAGTTCAAATCCCAGCAACCACATGGTGGCTCACAACCATCCGTAACAAGATCTGGCTCCCTCTTCTGGAGTGTCTGAAGACAGCTACAGTGTACTTACATATAATAAATAAAATAAATCTTTAAAAAAAAAAAAAAAAAGAAAACAAATTTTCCTCTCCAGCATCTGCTTACTAAACTGATCAAACACTAGGTAACAAAGAAGATAGCAACAGGGTGGAGAAACATTGTAACTAATTTTCTCTGATCAGAGTTCAATGAAACAAGGATTAAAAACAATGTGGAAACAAAACAAACAAACAAACAAACAAAAAAAACCAATGTGGCATCCGCCTTTAATCCCAGCACAGAGGCAGGCAGATTTCTGAGTTCGAGGCCAGCCTGGTCTACAAAGTGAGTTCCAGGACAGCCAGGGCTATACAGAGAAACCCTGTCTCAAAAAACCAAAAAAAAAAAAGATATAAAAACAAGGTATGGTGGCACACAGCCTAAAACCTCATCACTTGGGAGGCAGAAGCAGGTGGGTCTCTGTAAGTCTGGGGCCTGCCTATTCTACAGAGAGAGAGAGAGATCCAGGATAGCTGGGACCACACAGAGAAACACTGTCTCAACATAACATAACATAACATAACATAACATAACATAACATAACATAACATAAGTATAAAGTTTCATATGGTGCTGACATTCTCTTATACCTTGACAGTGAGAATACAATGCAAAATTTCATAATTTCTAAAGTATAATAATGAAAATACTACATTTAAAAAGGAACCAGAAGTTGGGTAGGGAATGCAACAGTTCTGAAGAGAGATACAGTTTTCAGCCATTTGTATAATTGGACTTCAGGTACATAGTGAAGGTGGGTAGTAATTTGTAGTGAGATTGCCAAGTTGTTTGGGGTTAGAATATAAATGGCCTTGTGAACCAAGAGGGGATTTTATCAGAGGTCAAATAAGATTGGCATTTCAGAAAGGCAATTCCAGGAAATAGGATGAATAGCCAGCTGACCTACTAGATCTCCCTACCCTAAAGGAAAGTGAAGGTTTAGTTCCAAAGATGGCTACCACCTGCCCCACAGCAGGCTCAGCCAACTGCAGCTGCCCTTGCCCGCTGGCTGGGACACCTTAAGGAAGGACAACTCTCAGCTTGATAAACTCCATGGAGTCAAACAAAATCTCCAGGGTTCCATAACTGGGTTGTCAAAATGATAATATACCAAGAGACCTTCATTTATTTATGGTCTAGACACCCCATCCCTGCTTAGCATTGGTGGGGATACTGCCTGCCTTGGTCACATTTATATTTCTAGTGCCAGGCATTGGTACACATTAATAAATTCACCATGTAAATGCCCATCACTAGCCCTGGAGTTCCACCTTGGCTGGTACTCCCATAGCTGAAGATTTCATTAACAATCAAAAGAGCTATCACCTAGCTATCAAGAATCTTTTCTCCGTCAATTATGTGCACAAGCATGTGGTATCTCTATTCTTTTCTTCTCTTACCATGTGAGCTCAGCCATTTTACCATAGAGTAGTGCAGCCAACACAACAATAACCATGGCTCCCACGCACTGCACACCTACTTCATACTGGTCCTCGTTCTCAGAGCTTCACATACGGTGACTAAGATCTATGAAGAGATTCCACTGCCACCCTCACTTTACAGGTGAGGAAACTAAGCTAGAAAGTAGCCAAAGACCTTGTCCAAGGTCACATAACTGTTAAACACAGCCTTAATCTTCCTACCAGTGCTTCTGAAAGCTTCATGAGCACATCAGTCACCTGGAGTTTTGTTAAAATGCACATTGCTACTCTGTATGGTCTCCAGCACTCGTGTGTGTGTGTGTGTGTGTGTGTGTGTGTGTGTGTGTGTGGTACTGGGACTAAAACCCAGGCATGTGCACTTGTTGTACAAGCATGCTACCACTGATCTTCATACCCAGGCTTCAGTTTAGCATTTTCAGTAAGTCCACAGTTGTTGCTGCTGCTGTCTGGTCTAGTCTGGTCTGGTCTGGTCGGTCTGTCCATCCGTCCGTCCGTCTGTCTGTCTGTTCATAATGCTGCAGGCACCATATAATGCTTCTCACCTCTTTCCAGCAACATCTTTCTGACTTCCTTTGTCATGAGCTGTAAGAGTCATTCCCTGAAATAGTTTTGTTAACCATCAGTCATTTTTGGAAGACAAAAGGGACTTCTAATCGGTTAGATGTTTTGACCTGTGTGAAGAACTGAGTCCAAATGAAGAGAAAGCAGTTCTAGACTTACTGGTCATGGGCCCTGCTTACTTACAGGTGTCACATCAACTGGATGATGGCTGCTGGAGGAGGCTCCTCTACCCCTATTCCCCTGAAGACGTCAGAAGTTAAATCAGACCTAGGTATTTAGGTGAAAGTGCTCAGCCCCAGGGCTTCTGCTGTAAACTATCGATTAATGAGGTTCTGGAATTTCCAAGCACAGATGTCTGGGATTCTTTTTTTCAGCACCTTCCAAAGGTTGAGCAAATAACAATACACAGAATGGCACAGGAGAGGAAAGTTTCATTACAAGAGTCAACTAATATGTTTATTAGCAAGACTTCTAAGATCCAATCATTTTATCCCAACTCCTGATCTCAGAGTGACTGCAGGAGTAACAGAGAAGACATTCGATGCCTTCCAGTCTCGCTGCTTTCTTAGCAAAGTATATTGATGAGACATCATTCTTAACCCAGATAACTGAGATTTGACACAGTCATTTTAGGTAGGAGGTAGAGTCTCTGATGTTCTTTCTCACTGGCGAGCCCTGATTCAATTTCAACCAGATCTAGGCTTCTTATAGCTGGGCAAAGCAGTTACAGCCTCAGAGGAAATTATAGCTCTCCAACAGCTTGGGCTTTCTCTTGGGAAACCTTAGGCAGGTCATCTCTTGGGGTGGTGGAGCAAGGGTAGGTGGTGACGGTGTGTGGGCGTTGGGATGCGATGAGGGATTAAGGAGATTTTTTTGCACTTCTCCATTTCTTCCTGTCCTCATGGCTGTCTACACAGCCTCCCCCCCCCAAAAAAAAAGAAAAACAAGCACTTAGCCAGGACTAATCTAGGAGCTCTTCCTTTCTTATCCTAGTAAATTTAGAGGGGGGGTAAGGATTTTTCATTTAACCAACAACCATCTTTTTCTTGCTTGGTAACCTTGGCAAACTTGACACTCACTATGCAGCTAGCTCTCCTTATCCTTGAACTTTTGTCAGTTCCCACAAGTGCGTGCCACCACAACCACACACATTTTAAAAAAATATCCATTATAAATAACACATTAGGCTACTTGCTGCAGAATAAGAAATGATCACTGTTTTGAAGACAAAGAAATGGTTATGTTAAGAGAGAGACTAAGTGATAAATTTTGAGGCTGAGTAATGCTTAAGATTTCAGTGATGCAGCAGCCTCTGGGGAAGTTCACACAGTAGCTGTCCCTGGTGGAGTTTGGAAGGGACCTTGACCTTGGACTTCTCTATTCTCCAGAATTGGAAAAGAATACATTTCTATCTGGTTTGTGTTATTTTGATATAGTAGCTCATGCAAACCAATAAGCATATTGACATATGAAAGGAATAAAGCCCACTAACTCAGTAGAGTAGTAAGTTAGGGGATATGGTCCATGAAAGAAGTGCAGAAAAACTTGGCAGCTCAAAGAAGGGAGAACAATTTAAATGATGTACACAAAGAAATTTCTTTAAACTCTGTAAGTATAGGGTAAATGCAAAATTTTAACTTGTTCAAGAAAGGAAAAGGTGATGAAGAGGCCAAGAGTTGGCTTTTTTTTTTTTTAAATAAACCTTAAGCTAAGAATGGCTTTAAGATTTTTAAATATATTGAAGGACAGCAGACAGCAGTTTCCAACTGTAAACACATACAGCTTGTAAAATCTGGAATATTCACTATCTGGTCTTTGGTGGAGAAGGTCTGCCAGTCCCTGATCTGAGAGCCAAACTTTGCAATAATTACATGACTATAGACTTTGTCCTGAAAGTAATGGGACCAACCAGGGAATAAGCTCTCAGGAGGATGAACTGGAATGGAGATAGTACATGGAGATGGTTAGGATGGAACATGAGCATCAGGCAATGATGATTAACACGTATTACATTCAAAAGCAGGAAATTGAATAGGCCAGGTTTGGTGGTGCATGCCTGCAGTTCCCACACTTGAGAGGCTGAGACAGAAAGATCTGGAGTTCTAGGCTAGTGTGGAATATACTAAGACTGTCTCATAAAATTAAAAGGAGGAAAGCACCCAGAGAGAAGACCAAAGGTGTAAACTTAGGACTAATTACCTTACAGGGAAAGATGAACAAAACAAAAGATTGAAGAAGACTAAAAAGTCATCTGAAAGCATAGAAAATGAAGTTTTGTTCATTTATTAAACTACACATGGAGCAGGTTGCAAAGTGATGTTCAATGCTAATGAGTTAGTAAAGAGGACAGTAAAGAGGACAAGAGCACTTTGTAGAGTTGGGGGTGGGACAGATTGAAGGGTGGGAGGAGATGGTAGCACAAGGGTGGCAGTCGGTAGAAGTGTGCACTGTGCACTGTGCATCCCGGGCAAGAGAATGTGGGCATCATGTGCTGTGAACTAAACTCTCTGGTTTCAAAAAACTAGTTTGTTTGTTTGTTTGTTTGTTTGTTTGTTTTGTTGTCAGGTTTAAGAGTGTTTCTGTCCCACTGCACCAAGTCTAGCTTTCTATTCCTTAGCGCCCTCCTTACAGCTGAGAGTGCCCGTTTGTTGTTTGTTTGTTTGTTTGCTTGTTTGTTTTTTAATCTTTGACTTCCCAGTATTGAACTAACTGCACCAATGAAATGAATTTATTTTTCATCTTTCTGGAGACCTGTTCCCTCCCCTTCCAACCCCCCACCCCGTCGATATCTTTACTCAAGTCATGAGTTGTAGCCTCATAGAATGAGTTTGTTAATGTTCCTTCTGATTATATTTAAACTATTCTTTGGAATAGTTTGAGAAGTATTGACATTAGTTTTTCTTTGACTGTCTGGTAGAATTCTGCACTAAAACCACCTGGCTCTAGGCTTCTTTTGGTTGGGAGACTTAACTTCTTCTATTTCCTTGGGGGTTACAGATCTATTTGAATTGCTTACTTGATCTTGATTTAACTTTGATAAGGATTATCTATCAAGGAAATCCACCACTTTGTTTAGATTTTTTCAGTTTTATGGAAAACAGGTTTTGAAGTAAGACCTAATCCTTCTTTGGATTTTCTTGGTATCTGTTATGTCCCCCTTTTATTTCTGATTTTGTTGATTTGGATACTATCTCTCTCTCTGTCTTTTAGTTTGGCTAAGGGTTTGTCTCTCCTCAAAAAACCAGCTCTTTGTTTTTGTTGATTCTTTATGTTGTTCTTAGTTTCTGATTTATTGATTTCAGCTGAGTTTGATTATTTCCTGCCATTTACTCCTCTTGGATGTGTTTGCTTCTTTTTGTTTTAGAGCCTTAGGTGTGATGTTAAGATGCTAGTCTGAGATCTCTCGTTTCTTTATAAAGGCACTTAGTGCTACGAACTTTCCTCTTAGTACTGCTTTCATTTTGTCCCATAGTTTGGGTATGTTGTACCTTCATTTTCATTGAATTCTAGAAAGTCTTTAATGTCTTTGTTTCTTCTTTGACCCAGTGGTCATCGAGTATAGAGTTGTTTGGTTTCCCTGAGTGTGTAGGCTTTCTGTTGTTTCTGTTGGTGTTGGAGTCCAGCTCTAATCCATGGTCATCTGATAGGGTGCAGTGGTTATTTCAGTTTTGTTGTATTTGTTGAGACTTGTTTTGTGACCAACTATATGGTCAGTTTTGGAGAAGGTTCTGTGAGGTGCTGAAAAGAAGGTATGTTGCTTTGTGTTTGGGAGAAATGCTCTGTGGATATCTGTAAGGTCCATTTGATTCATAACCTCTGTTAATTTTATTGTTTCTCTGTTTAGTTTCTGTCTCAGTGACCTGTCCATTAGTGAGAGTTGGCTGTTAAAGTCTTCCACTATTAACATGTAGGATTCGATGTGTGATTTAAGTTTTAGTGATGTTTCTTTTTTTTTTTTTTTTTTTGGTTTTTCAAGTCAGGGTTTCTCTGTATAGCCCTGCCTGTCCTGGAACTCATTCTGTAGACCAGGCTGGCCTCGAACTCAGAAATCCACCTGCCTCTGCTTCCCAAGTGCTGGGATTAAAGGCATGTGCCACCACGCCTGGCTGATGTTTCTTTTACAAATGTGGGTGCCCTTGCATTTGGGGCATAGATGTTCAGAATTGAGACGTCATCATGGTGGATTTTTCCTTTGATGAAAATGAAGTGTCCTTCCCCATCTCTTTCAATTTTTTTTTGAAAGTCTATTTAATAGATATTAGAATGGCTACTCCAACTTGCTTCTTGGGCCTGTTTGCTTGGAAAACCCTTTTCCAGCTCTTTACTCTGAGGTAATGTCTATCTTTGTCACTGAGGTGTGTTTCTGAGAAGGGGGAGGGGCTTGGGAAGGTGGGAGGAGAGGAGGGAGGATGTAACATTAATAAATTCACCAATGAAGAAAAATTAATTTGTTAAAAAACAAAACAAACACAAAGATGTAAGAGTTATGTGCTTTAGAGTTTGGCTGATTTGGCCAACAAAAATACAGGAAACCAGTGAAACTCAATTAGATAACAACAAATATTTTCAGTGTGTGTGTTATCCAATATTCCCCCATGAATATTTTGTATTTTACCTGGCAACTCTGCTTTTCTCTCTCGTTCTTTCTTCGTTCATTTGTAAGTCTTCTGAATACATCTGAAAGGTCACCGCCCCTCCTCCACACTGTGATTTAAAACAGTGTTTTGTCAACAAGTCCTGTTGTTCCAGTGGAGATCTCTTTGTGTATTCTATGACCTGAGACTCTTTTGGATCTTTTAGTTCCTCCAGATTCACAAATTACCTCTCAAGGCTCTTATCAGGACTAAATGTAATGCTTGCTATGTTTGCATCTTTAGATGCAACTCCTGTGTATGGATCTAGCTGGTGGTTCTGTACGCTGCATTCCCTCTGCTCGTACACTTGCTCTGCCCTTCAGTTGAATTGCTGCATAGGTTTTAGTCAGGGGCAGAGCCATGGGGATTGAGTCTTGCCTTTCTCACCAAGGGATGACCTATCCAGATCATTTCTTACAACATTTAAAGCTGGTATCTACCCACAGAGGCCTCCTTGAATAGGACACTCTGAATCACTTGGAAGGGGTTCCTTAGGGATTTCTGGAGTGAGTCTCCCAGCCCACATTCTCTCTATGCTGTGCTGGCTGGCTTTGCATCGGTTTTCTGAGTAGGTTGATGGCAAGGAAGTGTTTGGCAAGCCTTTGAGTGAGGGGTGGGAAATGTGTGTGTGGGGAACCAGAGTAATTATCATTATCATTCTTCCCTGTGACTCAGATTAATTATAAATACTGAGATTCTTGGGGACAATGCAGGTAGCAAAAGGAAGCCTTCAGACAATTGATGTTTCAAATGTCAATTCCCGGCCATGGGACATAATTTGATTTGCCCAGTTTGGCTTCTGTGCTTGTCCTAGATAGCCCTAAGTGGCGGGTGTGCAGGAGAGTTGGGTGCTCCTGCTTCCTCTAGCCTGAAGCTTACTCCCAACCATCCCTGTTGTAACTGTTTATCTATGTCTTTTAGCCCAGCTGATGAGGATATGGCTAAGCAGACAGGTTATGTCGATCTCCCGGCTCTGATTTTTATCTCAAGCCCTGGAAAAAAGAAAACCTCACACCTGATCAAACTCGGTAATAGAAAATGTTTTTTTCCTCTTCCCTCCTTGGTCCCCTGGAGCTTATTTCACTGGAAGGGAACGCAGGTTGATGTATTTTTAAATGGCTTTGATTTTATCACCTTGCTTAATGATTTGGTACGTTATTTATTAGACGGGGAGCTTCCCAGAGGGGCCTGGCCCATTAACGTATAAATAATGTGGCAAATAGTTCAATAGAGCTGTAAAAAAAGTGATTTAGAAATAAATTGACCTCTGTTTGTTACATGTAAACGAAGGCCCAGGGTCATAATGTATTTTGTGCCCTTAAGTTGAGATGGTGGGTTGGGGTAGGGTGAGCAGGAGGTGGTACAGACATGGGTGTGGGTGGTTCTTCATCGGTCCCCTTTTCTCTGCTCTAGTTGAAGGTGTTGCAGGTGTGATATGGTGCTGCATGGTGTGGATGTGTAGCTGAGTGAATTGTACCTAGCTGTGGACCAGGTCAGCCATGTGGTTGGTAGTTCCTGCAGGACACAAATCCCTGTGTGCAATTTTGTCATTGTTGAGGAAGTAACAGCCCAGAAGACTTGATGGCTTCTTGAATCTGAAGAGAAGCTGGAGTGATCCCAAGTATGTTTAGATCATTCAATGAGCTCCTTTGATAGAGCTCCTGTACAGTGTGCAGCCCATAATAGGCGATCTGCAAATATTTATTATAACTATTAAACATAGGCTGGAGATGTGGCTCAGTTAAAAAACAAAAAAGCTTGCCTACAATGTATAAAACCATGGGTTCCATCCCCAGTCATGAATAAAACCAGGTGCGGTGTCACACATCTTTAATATCAGTAGTCGGGAGGTGGAGAGAGGAGGATCAGGAGCTCAAGACTACCCTTGGCTGCAGAGTGACATATGAGTTCAAGGACAGCCTGAGATATATGAGACACCCTATCTTTCAAACAAACAAAAAATGGCCACCCCCAAAATAATCATTAAGTACATGCTCACATGTGTAGTATGGTTCATCGAGGGAAGGGATGGTACAGATAACTTAGGTAAATAATGACTATTCTAGCTAACAATTTATTGAGAATTTAGTGGGTACTAAGATGTTTATATACTTTATATTTGTAACCTAATTAAATCCTTCACATGTTTTAGACTGTAGTGTGACACGTATCCAGACAAGCACACAAAGAATATGCGTGCACCGTAACAAATAATGTGACAAATGGGAACATAAGTGCCAGGATGATGAAAGTAAATAAATGAAAATACCTTTAAAGCATCCTGAATCTCTCTTCTGGTTGCAATCCTTTCCTTTCCCCCGAGGTAAGTATCCTGCCCTTCGTGACTGCTTGCTTGGCTTCTCCTCATGGTTGGTACCGAGCACAATGCTGTCTTGCCTGCCTTGTGAATTTTATATGAATTCATTCAAACTGTTCTCTTGTGTCTTCCATGTCTTACTCAAGGTCTTGTTATGAGATTCATCTATGCGTGCATGCAGCTGGGACGTGCTTGTTTTCACGGTAGCGTGTATTTCACTGCAGCAAATCGTGGGACTTCCTGCAGGAGAAGGCACTTGCCTGCTTCCCGGTTTTATCAGCTGGAAGATACACTGGCTGGATACCTGGGGCATACATCTTAGCACCATGTGCCTGTGCTTTGCAGGATATGAACATAGTGGTGGATAGTCCGCATTATAGAGCATGTAAAAAATCAAGTTTATTCAGGACTTGCCTTCCACAATGTCTGCCAAAGTAGTTTGTACCACTCACTCTTGCCAGGCCATGTGAGCGTCCGTGTTGAGCATCCTTACCAATTCTTGGTAGTATCGACATTTTCTAATTTAATCTCTGTAATGTCTATGGTGTTAGAATTATTATTATTGTCATTTTCAGATGATCACACTGAGGCTCGGGGTATTTAAATTCAAACTACCTCCTCCATATTCTATAACTGATAAATAGCAGCAGTAGTACTTGAATTTAAGCCTGACTCTGTAAATCCAAACTTTAATCTTATTATTTATACTTTCTCTTCATAATAAATGCCTGATAGGTTTTGGGGTGTGTGGGGGATAAATTATCTAACTTTTTAAAGCACACAAGTTTGTTAAACATTAAAATTTTTGCTGTTATGTATTCTGTTCATTCTGCTCCCACAGTACTTACTGTGTACTTATGCATTGGCTGGTGGCTTTGTAATATAGAGTTGACTGTAAGGCATCCAAAAGAAGCTTCTGGATTGGTCCAGAAAACCCCTCTGTATAGATAGGTAAAGGATAAGAGAACAAGTCCAGGAAAGAGGCTCCACCCAGGAGCCAGAAAGTCTTTTTTTTTTTCACCCCCACCCAACCCAACCTTAACTCCCTGCTGCTGTTTTAATTCAATCCCTCTCCTTCATTCTTCCAAAGGCAACCCTTAATAAATGATCAAAGGCCCCTTTCTGGTTTCGGGGTATCTTGCTGGTCGGGCAGAGTTTCCAATAGAGTCAGGGCTTTAGGGTGTCTTTCATCCCAAGAGCTCAAAGCCTCCCACGGACATTAACCTATTAATCACCAAGCTGCTCTGTGAAGTTGAGAGCTAGTCAGTGGGTGCCTCCTCCGCTTCCCAGGTAGAGAAACTGAGTCCATGACTTGTCCAGAACTGCCCATGGAGTCAGGGTGGAGCCAGGCAAGGATCCTGGGTGTCCAGGGAGACCAGCTCCTCTATTGCCGGCAATTTAGGGTTTGAGTTCCCTGCACATTCAGCAGAAAAGAGAACTCACTGGAAAACAGAGAAAGTTGAGGCTGGTGGCAGTTTAGGATACCATGGTCCTTGGTTTGGTTGCCTTGCCTAAGGAGCTGTGCCCTCCTCAAGGTTGGGGCCAGGCTGGCTCACGTTCATGTCTCCAGTTCTTAGACCGCACTTTACACATTGCAGACCCTTAGTGACTGTCTGCTGACTGACTGACTGACTGACTGACTGACTGACTGACTGAAGAAGTGAGTCAATGTCTCAGAGAATGAATGACAGGTTGCTTAAATTTGTCTTACTAACCCTGGCCCCCTCCTCAGCCCCACCTTTTCCTAATATCAATCAAGACCTTTGGAATGGGGTATAGGAAGGAGAAATCTAGCTTCTCTGGGTAAGATGTGAGTATGAATGCAGCAGAGAAAGAAATGCCTAATGTGGATTTCCCAGGAAGGGAAGAAGGCACAGGCAGAAGGTACCCCAGAGACCCACATTTCTTGCTTAATGGAATCTACAAATGAAACTAAACTTTCAGCTAAAGCTGGGGATTCTGTAAGTTTCTATTGTTTGAGAAGCTATGGCCTTCTCCTTCCACTGTACTGGCAGAGCTCTGGATTGTGTAATCAGATTATAATGTGAGCAGTGTCTCTAAGTATCCGTCACCTTGTGACATCCTTAATGGGTTCCATGTAGGGGAAGCAATGAGTGTGTTCCCTTCTCAGGGTGCACAGAGGTCACCGGAGCACAGGCGTGGCTTAAGGTAGAGGAATTTCCCTAGGTTAGTTTTCAGAAGAAGATGCCTAACTCAGTAGTGGGATGGGTTAGAAGATGATCATATGGGATTTGTCATGCATATTCCTGTATAGGGCTGTACTCATACGCCGATGCGCTTAGCTGGTCTACCTGAAGCTTCATGAGTGGATGCCCTAGGAGTGGGAGTGGGAATATCCCGTTCGCTTGCTCTGGGTCTGGCGCACCTCTTCTCCATCTCCAGACCTTCCTTTCCCTCACCCCTCACTTGTTTTCAGTCAGAAGCTTCTGGAGTATATTAAATTTGGAATGAACGTTCGCTCCCAATTTTCCCAGCATGCCTTTGTTTCAGTCACCCATCTGATCCCATCTCTATCCCTAGGCGGGCTTCCTGCTGCCTGCGTTTATCTCCCTGTTTTATGATGTCATTTAATTAGCTCACACACGGTGGTTTTATGGGACAAACACGGCCTTGTTTGCCTTATAACTGGATTTCATGGCTCTGTGGGGATGGGTCAGAAAAATCCCAGCCCAGCCATGTTTGGAGCTCAGGAATGATAGGTGATTGGGAAGCTGGGAGTTTGATATCAGCTGACACAGAGTTAGGTCTATCTTTGATAAATTGGGAAAGAGTCACCTCTCCTGTTCTGCTTCACACAACATACGAATATAACCGCCTAGGAAAATGGACAGACTGTGTCAACCTTAGGGATGAGAGGAAAATCATTTCTCTTGCCTCTTCGATCTTTGTCAGTCATATGACTGTCACACTACTTCTGCCCATAGGCAGGGTGGCCACTCAGAGGATAGTTAGGAAGCCTCCTGAACCTCAACTCTAGGAGAATGAGATACTTGCTTTTTGAAGAGAATCATTAAAGTAGCACTTACGGGTTGGCAAGATGGCTCAGTGGGTAGATTCTTGGTACCCATATATGGAAGGAGAGAACCAACCACAGGAAGTTCTCCTCTGATTGTCACACTGTGATGTGGCACCCATTCTTGAACATAGATACATGCCAGCAGTAATCATTAAATCACAATAAAATAGGGCTTGTGAGAAAAAGGTAAAAAGAATCAGATACGCTTGATTTGTGGATCATGAGAGACATCTGGACTATTGAAGCAAATAGTATTTGTCCAGGTGTTAGTAGAGAAGTGGAGGCAACCATTTATCTTTAAGAAGTCCTGTTTACATTAGGAACGTGTGTGTGTGTGTGTGTGTGTGTGTGTGTGTGTGTGTGTGTGTGTGTATTTGTGGGTTTTTTTTTCCTGAGAATGTAGGTTGTTGTTATTGTCTTATTAGTAGGCTAGGTCAGGAAGCTCTGGGGAGATGTAAAAGCAAGCTGTCCAAAAACATCCTAGAGAATGAGCACAGTCTGTTCTAGTATCTTCAGTGAAGATCCGTGCCTTCTGCTGCCACATGTGACATTCTTTATTTCTGAAACAGCTTTCCATCTTCTCTTGTCCACAAAGTCACTGGTGTGCCCTACACACAGGTACAAGCAAACTAACTAAATCTGTTTTTAAATATTTATATTTAAAATTATGTATACTTTATGAGTCTATCTGCATTTAGGTTTGTGCACAGGGATTCAAGTATCCATGGAAGCCAGAGGTGTTAGGTCCCCCAGAGGAGCTAGAATCACAGGTGAGCCCGATATAGGTGTGGGGAGCTGAACTCAGGTCCTCCAGCTGTGGGTGCTCTTATGTTCCAAAGGTTCCAGAAGCTATCAAAAACAGTACCACCAGCCTGGGTCCAAATGCTCAAACATATGCATCTGTGGGGGGCATTCCACACTCAAACCATATGTGGGTTTGGGAAGGATATTATCAAGCATACTGATAAAGAATGTTAAGCTAAAATATTAACATAATGAAGAAGAAATAATACAATCCTAATTTCAGACATATAAACTTACTTGCAAAAATTAATGTGTGTTATAAAATTGAGATGGGGTATTTGAAACAGCGGTGCCCCCTGTCCTTCTGGACTAATCTGGAATGGTTTAGCTTTATCTGGAGGCAGATTTAGACTAAAATTTTCAAAGCAAAGGTGAGAATTAATCTCTCTGATGGCTATCTCCAGACTCTACCTGGTCAGGGAGTCTTCAGTCTAAATCCCTCCTGCTGCTGCTTGCAGAACCTTACAAGTCTAGTGATGCATACAGCTCCTCTCAAGTGTCCCTTCCTCCCTGGGAGCTTGTGACAGCACATCACACCTGAAAAACCATTAGGCACAGAAAGTTTGGGACTAGCCCCAGCACGCCTTTGCCGTTCTGTGTTGTCCTATCTCTGGATGACTTCAGAGAAGGTGAGGGTGGTGTTCAGTGAATGCTCCAGCCTCCCCCACCTCTTTCTCTGAATTACCAATATATTTTCTCTGACAGTTTGCACAGATAGTTAAGATACCGTGTAATTACAGTTGCATTTGAAAGCCAAACATGATTTATTTCTGACAAGCTCAGTCATCTTTGGGATGGCTTGGGGTGCTTGTGTGCATGAGTGCATGTGTGTATGTGTTGTGTGCATGAGTGCATATGTGTATGTGTTGGTTATCTTTATGAAGAGCAGAGTAGGTTGTAGGTCCTATGTCTGTGTCCCATTCAGGCACCTTATTTGATTGAATTTAGGAGAAATTACATTTTACAAAGCACTGGAGTGAAGGCACAGTCTTCACCCCTAGGAGACTACATGATGGGAATTTTATGATATTCACCCAGGACAATGACAAACACAGAAGTAACAAGGCAAGGACAGAGATCTGGACAGAGGTAGGGAACAGAAGGAAGCCACTGGCAGTCCAGTGAATGACTTATCAACAGAAACTCTTCAAAGAGGGACCTTGTGGGGAGAGTGTTTAGAGGAAGAGGATAGGGCTGTAGAAAAAAGAAGAGTGTCTCTTAGAGGAGAATGAGCTTGAAGAAGGAAGCAATTGCTGAGAAGAAACTGTTCAGCCCAACTGAAGATTGTCTGGAGGAAGAAGTCATAGGACCATGGAAGAAGGGGAAGAGATGTCCAAAGGTGTTGACTAGTGTTCTGTCAGACTACTCTGGGGGCACAAAGAGGTAGTGCCTTCTACATATCAGGTTCAATGGGACGTGGGACTTCCCACCAGCTTCAAGGAATCAAGCATGAGAGAGGCAAGGACTGGATGAGGTCAAGAAAGAGGGGAATGGGTGCAAAGAGACATGAATTCACTATCAAGCTTCTCTGACTGTCGCTATTGAGCTTGGAGCAGTGGGAAGAACAATGGAATTGAGTTCCCTTCTGATTCCCAGAGAGTTTAAGGTTAAAGAGTCAAAAAGCACAGTCTCTCAAAGTGAAATGTACCGCTGCATTGTCTTCTGTGCCCTGAAGTAGGTCTGGGCTGTGAGGACACTGTTGGCTGCAGTGCAGAAAGGTATGCGGTGATAGGGCTCACCTTAGCCACTGGGTAGCAGGGGAGTGGGGAGGAGTGGATGTGCTTGTTTTGCTCTGGGCGTCTCTCTCTGGCTCAGGCTTCTGTCAGTACAGACCTGCATCCCAGCCCCGCCCCAGCTGTTGATTATACCCCTTGGGATGTATCAGTGCTAGGAAAGCAGATGTGCCAGATGTGACATGTTCCAAAGAAAAAGAACCCTTTCGCTTAAAGCCTTGGGGAGAGCTGCTAATCACTGTCTTTGCTGTTGCTCGTGGGAAGGGCAGGGCTGAGGTTAGATGGATGGCAGCTAAGTGCCCCCAGTACCTCTGCAAAGGACCTCAATTCCAATACTCAAGGAGCCAGATTATGGGACAGGGGAGTGAAGAGAGAAGAAAGAGAAATGGAGACCCCTATCAAGTGAAGAAACTTTGAGTGCATAGTAGTGGGTGGGCTGGCAACTGGTTCATCTCAATGGGTTGGGTTCCAAATACAAGGGTGTGTGTGTGTGTGTGTGTGTGTGTGAGAGAGAGAGAGAGAGAGAGAGAGAGAGAGAGAGAGAGAGGTTTCTAGGAATTCAACTTAACAGGATCACCGCAATCAATCTACAACCTTCTTCTGAAAGACCCCAGTGGCTTCCTGGTCTACATTTCACTGCTACCCTGCAGTCATTCAGTTTACTTTTACTCTGTCCTCAGAAGCAAAGCTCAGGACTTTCTGTGTGTCTCTGTCCTTTGCCTGAGGGAATCTGATTGACTGTTGTTGACAGATGTCTCAGTCTGGGAATTCCCAGCATGCTTTGCTTAGTATTTCTTTGCCAAGACATTGCCTAGGGTGCCCAGACACCATGGCCTTAGTTGTTCAGCTGCTGCCCAACCTTCTCTAGAGTTGATGAGGTAGAGGAATAATTCCTTTGATAAGAACAGGATGGGGATAGGGGGAAATGTACAAGAAAATTTTATGGGCATATTAGAAACTGCTGTGAGACCAAAGTGAAGCCAAATACTGCTGTATAAACCCAGAGCATGAACATGCGGTTTTTACTATCTACTGCCCTTAGAAAAATCAGTTAATTCAAAATATTCTGCTAGGATCCCAAGGAGGTAATTCTTGATTCTGTTTTTGTTCAAGTGTTGATATTTCCTATTGTCTTAGATTTATAACTTTTCCCATTTAAACCCAAGGAAGGCAGGCCTATGACCAAGACATTACTAAACGTTAATGCTATGAACTTTAATACTGGTGCCTCAGTAGAGAGATCTGTTGTCTCTATTATCTAGAAGCCCACCAACTAAGCCAAATCCCAAAATAGCATTGCCCCTAATCTATCTTTCATCCCGATCCTGGAATTTATTCCAACTCTAGTCCTTTCCTCCCTGCCCCCAACTGCCCAGAATGATTTGGGGGTAGGAGGATGAGGGAGGAGAGGATAAGATGAGCAATGCCTCTGGGGAAAGAAGGAGGAGGAGGAGGCCCAGCCGGAGAGACCTGGAGGAGCCAGTGTGGTATCTGGGAGCCCCAGGCATGATCCTGGTACTTGCCAAGCCATGACTCACAACTTCGTTCTCCACGGCATTTTGTTGGGGGTGTGTCTGGGCTGGCATCTGGTAAATAAGGCTGCCTTGGGTAAGGTTCTTCCCACCTCGGCCCTCTCCCTAACTTCTATAGACCCTCTTTCGAGAGGGTCCTTCTTTCTTTTGTATATATTGGTTTCACAAGACCCAGGCAAAGCAAAAAAAAAAAAAAAAAAAAAAAGCTTGCTACTTAGTTCTTCATCTTTAGTTACAAAGGAATCATGCAGAGACTAAATTGCTATACAGAGTCTTGAAGCTTCCAAACATGAGAGGTCACCTTGTCCAGCCCCTTGAGAATCATCCCCCTCAGGGACGCTGAGTTACCCCATTCTGCCCAGTGTCCTCTCAGGACAGGGATCACACTCTATCCCAACCCCTCCCACTGTAGTCATTGCCCAAATCCAGATAGGCATCCACTGTGGCTGGATAGGGATCTTTATAGGGGTGAACCTGTGCTTGTGGATGAAATAGCAGTTGCAAACACCTGGAACATCTCCTCAGACCTAGTATCTAGGCTCAGTTGGCTTCAGTCATGATGTGTCAGTTTCCTATCTACAAAATGGGACCAGGAGTGACCTTCCTCCTGGGCAGAAGGGAGCAGGGACCTAATGACTGTTTCCTGATGGTGGGGGGGGGTGATTAGGATTATTATTGTTTATTAAGTGAGATAACCATCAGCCTGACTCCAAACCATATAGTTCACCACAGTTGCTGTTCTTGGACTCATGGACACCCAATGCCTTCCCTCTCTATCCTTGGCTTACATCTGCCAATCCCACTGTAACTGCTCAAGATAGGGTTTAGTGGTAGGATGGTGCCTTGCTGCCTTCCCTTTGGGCCTGATCTTCACAGCTTGGAGCAAGATTTACCTTCTGATTACAGATTTAGCTACTGTACTGCCAGGTTGGGAGGGTGAAGCCATGAAAACAGAGACAATTATACTACTTCATATACACTGTGTATAAGGGGACTCTAATATTCACTTAGCTAATCTGGATTTGAGGAGTGTCAAGTACATAAGTTTTTTTTTTTTTTTTAAAGGTGTTGAGAGTCAGGATCCCTACAAGCTGTCTCAATACCAAGGACTTTTAAATAGCAGCCTGTAGTTGTTAAGGTGTTTTTCTTTTGTAATCATACAATAAGCTTGTGTGCTCACAATTCTTGCCCTTGTTTTACAGAAGAGGAAGCTGAGGTAAAGGGCTTTCCTTCAGGGTCATCGACCTAGTTCACAACAGAATTGGCACTTGATTGAAGCCTGGGGAGAACTGCCATGGATAGAGCTAGAGCTCTTTGCTCTCTCAGGCATGTTCCTTATTCCCAGGTATGGGGTAAAACATTCTTGACCAACAGAAAGGACATATAAACATATAAAGGAAATCAAAGCCAAGGAAACACTAAGTAAACTCGGGAAAGAGGTGTGGTCCTCTACAGACAGCACATTTTATGGCTGACATTCTAGGTGTTCCAAGAGGGATCTCTGGCCACCATGATGCCAGTTCTCCCCTCCCAGCCCAGTCAGTCTATGTTGGGATCCTCAGATCTCAAAGACATCAGAGGAGCAAGAACCGTCGCAGTATCTGATCAGTCTGGTTATTATGGATTTTCTCTTGGGCCTGAGTTGTTACATGGCTGTCCCTTTAATTCTGTTTCTAGAGAAAGGAGAAGGAGATATTTTATACATGCTACATGTGATACAGGCATACAACATTCACAGAGAGAGAGAGGGGGAGTGGGATTTGGATGTCGGTCTGGAAGCTACCAGTGTAATTTCCATTCATGGGTTGAGGGCACAAATTCGTAATCTTCAGCCTCAAGAACACAGAATCCCTCGGCCCTTTCTTCTCACATCCAGCTTTTAAATTATACTGGCCATTCAGGTTCTCTCCAGGAGGTCAAAGCTCCAAGAGTATGAAAAGCGTGTGTCCTTCTACTCTGATTCAGGCTGCTCTTGTGTTTTTGCTTCATCTGTAGTACAACCTCCTCACCAGGGCTCCTTTCCTTTAATGTTCTCTTGCAGCCATTCTGTGCATGTTTGCCATGTCTGTCTTCCTAAAACACAGCTCTAGTTATACCACCTTTCTGCTTAGAAGTATTTACTGGCTTCTTCAGTGCCTTGGTCAGAGCCTACCTGCCACATATACCATCTCAGTTTCTTTCTTCTGCTGTGATAAAACACAATTACCAAAAGCAGCTTTGGGGAGGAAAGGGTTTATTTGGCTAGCACATCCACATCACAGTCCATTATTGAGAGAAGTCAGGTCAGGAACTCAAGGCAGGAACTTGGAAGCAAGAGCTGAAGCAGAAGTTAGAGGTGACGGAGGAATGCTGCTTACTGGCTTATCCCTCCTGGCTTGTTCCATTTCCTTTCTGATATACCCCCAGGAGCACCTGCCCATGAGGGGAACCACCTACAGTGGACTAGCTCCTCCTACATCGACTATCAATTGAGAAAATGCCCCCACACTTTTGCAGACCAGTCAGTCTGACAGAAGCATTGTCTCAACTGAAGTTCCTTCTCCTCAGACTCTAGCTTGTGTCCTGTTGGCAAAAAGACTAGCAAATGCTGGCACTCTGTGCTTGCTGCTCATTATCTAATTTTACTGCCATATCAGCTCTTGATTTCTTCATGTAAAGATAAGGAAACTGAAGCATGTAATAGTGAGATAATCAGTCCAACTACGGGAAAGAGGAAGAGCTGATTCTTTACTGCACGTGCTTGAGTCCTGGTGCCCACACTGTACAGCCTATGTCCCAAGAACCAACCAGACATCCTCCCAACTACCACACACAGCACTTGCTATGGTAATGTTCAACAAATGCTCATCATAGATACTGGGACATCCTTGGTCCTATAGGTTTTATTGACTCGTGTCTGGGGCTGGGAGATGGCTTAGTCAATAGCCAACCTGCTCACTAGGGTTCAGATTTCCAGGAGTCACATAAAAGGCTGAGGAAGAGGCCAGGCTGTGCCTGCAGTCCCAGTGCTTGTAGAAAAGGTCAGAGACAGGTAGATTCCTAGATCTTTTGGTCAGCTAGCCTAGCAGAATCAATGAGTTCCAGGTACAGAGACCCTGTTTCAATAAACGAGATAGAGGACAATTGAGGAAGACACTCAGTGTTGTCCTCTGGCTTACACACACACACACACACACACACACACACACACACACACCTGCTGAATCCTATAAGGATGAGGTTTGATTCCTGTCCATAGGGAACATTCAAGCTAGCGAGTACACTCAGATCTAAGACAGATATTATGTTAGGCTCTCAACAACAGCTTGGAGACTGTGGCTTGCCATAGTGGGACTCAGGGACTCTGGTTCTTTGGTGCGTCTGTTGCTCTTTAAGATGTGTGGCCTGGTTGTGGCACAGACTTTGGCTGCTGTGTATGGTGTGCCTCCACAATGTGACCTTTAGGGAGCCACTTCACAAAGTAAGAGGCAGCCAATGACTTATCCATAATAAGGCAGAGGACAGGAAGAAATGCTCCTAAGCCACAGGACTAAGAGCTGAACTGGAGCTCAGACAAAGGTTTCAAAGGGACCCAGTTAAATGCCTCCACATTTCAGGATCCGGCTGGAGAGCGGCCATTTCAGTATCAGAGTAACTTGGGGCTGTGGTTTCTTGGCTGTGCCCCCCTGCCCTGGCCACCTGCACTTTGCCTAAACGCCCTGCCCTGAAGCAAGAGCTGAGATCTCAGTTTTTTGGGGAAAGTGAGATGCAGCGTAGCCTGACAAATGGGTGGGTCCCCCCACCCACCCAGTTTACGAGCACAGGGTGGCTCCCTCCTCAACATCCTCCCTCTCTTTATGGCCCTGCGCAATCTTTGATGTCTTCTTCTAGAGCAGGGGTGGTAGGGGAGAAAGAAACCAGCCTTAGCCAAGGAGAACCTCCCAAGGAGTTCTCAGGTGAGGGAAGGGGCTCCAGCGAGCAGAATAGGGAGTCAGCATAAAGAACACTGAGCCGGACAAACAGGCATACAGATCCTTCCCCATCTGTATCTCACCGAGACATACCTTTGTTGTGCCTAGTCTCTTTAATAGTGTTAGAATACACGTGGGCTTCAGAGTGAGCAAGATCGGGGCTCAAATCTTGGCTCCTGACAATAGCGTTTCACCCTAGGCAGGTTGCTTAAGCCTCTGAGCCTCGGTTTCCTAATATAAAATGGGTTTCATACCACCATGCATCAAGAGAACGAACTGAAACATGCATGTAAAGGACCTGAATTGGTGTGTTGAAGCCCACCTAACTTAAAGATAAGCTCCTTGGCCACAAGCCCCCTCTAGCCTGTTTCTTCACCTTCTCTGACGTGAGTCTCGCAGCCCCCTTCTATGCACAGGTAGAGAAGCAGTTTTGCTGAATCGTGCTTCAGTGTCTCACTTTCCTTTCAAATGTGCAGAGCGAGGGTGCATTACCAGTTCTCTTTTCAGACCTCTGGGCTCTCCAAAGCCATAGATGAAGAGGGTGAGCAGAAAGTCTCTTCTGCCCGGGGAGTCCTGCAAACGGACATCTTCACGCACGCTTGACAGTTTTCTATCTCTTGTCATACTCCCTCTCTCTCCCTTTTACATGATTTTATTTGCTTTGCTCCTATTCTTGTCCATCTCTATAATTTTTATTTTATAGCTGTACCATAATGATCTTGGGTCATCCCTACTGAATCACCAACTGGTCTTACTTTAGAATTTAATTTGGTTTTATTAAAATTACCAAAATTCTCCTTGGGCAGGTGGAGACCTGGGTAGGGCACAGTTGTCTGTGTTGTTGACTGTGAAGCCCCTCCTCCACGGGTCCATTTCCAGCCTCTTTAGCTTTGGTTCAACCATAGAGGGTGAGTGTTCCTGGTACAGAAAAACTCTGTGTGTGTATACACATGCATACCTGTACTCGTGTGTGCGCTCATTTGTCTAAATGTAACTTGAAGTAGATGTTTTCCAAGTGGAGAAGTTCTTTGGATTTCTAGAACTGTGGAGTTGTCACAGCTTAGGGAATGAGCTGCATCTTAAAGGGCTGTCTGCAAACCATCTCCCTAACTTGTACCAGGAGCACAGACATATCCTGACATGCAGGCAACACCAAAAGTAATTTTCAGCATGAACTCAGACACAGTCATGGCCTTTATGCTGCTTTGGACCTTCACTCCTTCTAGGGAAGTAGAGGAGCAAAGCTTGGGAGGAAATAATGCAATGCCTGCTTGGATTTCCCAGGGCATTCATTCCTGCTTCCTTGAACAAAGGCCTCTCCATCAGGACCCCAAGTCTTAGGATGGGGTGGGGCTTAGGCACAGAAGCCATAGAAGAAGGAATAGGATCCAACGAAAGGAACAGATTTAAAAAGAAACTTATATAACTGAAGTCCCCATATTCATCCTATGGGGGTATATATGGGACTTGGCTCCCAGCTCCATGGGCAGCTTCAAATTGTCCTTTTGCCTGAAGAGAGGTATTTTCAGTTAATTGTATGCTTTCCTCTGCCCTCCCAAGTCCCCTCCAGTATGGACAATATGGAAGAGTATTTTTCCACTTCTATTTGTCTCCCAACATCCCAAGCATTTCTCAGGATCTGGGAAGAGCTGCCAATTGGGAATATAAACCACACACTTCCTTATTAGAGAATCTCATAAAACTGGACCAGAGAGAGGCTGCGATTCTGTTCAGGAACCTCAACCACCTCCCTGTGCTGCTCTGCTTAACGACATCAAACCTGCCTGTTGCTTTTAAGAGAAGTAGGTATAAAGATTGTTTTTAAAAGACTGGCTTTATATTGGGAATAATGCTGGGACTCAATTCCCCCTTACAGGTCTAGTTTCAAATTTTGAAATTAAATGGGAAGAGAGGCCATTTGAGGCCCTCCGACACTGGCGTTTGAAAATGGACCTTTTCTCATCATTCACCCTTCCTTTCTTTAAAAAAATAAATAAATAATGCAACTTGGAGAATATGATTATCCTAAAACACTTTATTTTTTAATTAAAGAGGCTTCATTATATGGCCCGTCTCATCTCGTCCCAGAGGAGAGAAGCCCTATGCTCAGCAGGTTTGCTAAGAAATAATTATAGGTTTAGCTCGTCCCCAGGCCCTGAAATTCAATTAAATTTTTTTTTCAAGTTGCTTGCAGTCACATGGTGTGTGTGTGTGTACATGCATGTGTGTCTTGGTTTTCCTCATAACTAGTCTGGGAATGGGTCCTGACATCTATCACCACCACTCCTGACCATAGCTCAAATTCTTTGGCCCCTGTGTAAAAGGGATCTTTATTTTTTGGTGAGAATCACCGGTTTTCTATCAGTCCTAAGGCTGAGCTCCTTCACAATTATTCTGAATTAGCTTAGGGTGAACTGTTGGGTCTTGATCACCGCTATGGATCAGAATCCATCTGGGGAACTTAGGCCCAATGAAGATGCCTCTCAAATGCCTGGGTTCAGCTGATGTGGCATGGGACCCTTCACAAGTCTCTTTTAAGAGATTCACCAATGATAGTAGCATGCAGCCTGGTCTGAGAATCACTGAAGAGATGGCTGTGGTCAGATCTCACAGGTGAGGTGATTAGTAAGGATACCCAAACAAGAGCATGAAGTCCAGTGTGGCTGCCTCCGTGCTCTGCTCAGAGTATAGTTATTTTAAATATGTAAGCATAGGACTAGGGGTGGGTTCCTGCCACTTCTATGCTGACTCTGAGTTTGTATTTAAACCCAGGAAGCCATAGTCATCCATAGTTGTCCGCATCACTACCTTTTTCACACCCCCAAGAGAGGCAGCAGTGATGTGGGACTGCCCTTATTTATATGGATAAGGATCTTTAGGAAGAACAGTAGATGCTCTGATAAATCAGGTATAGTATAAGCCACTGGCACACAAGCTCTTGGGACATCCTTGGAGATGGGGCAGTGTTTATGGGTGCATTTAAGCCATGGTTGACCTCTCCTTTCATTTAAAGAAAATAGCTGCTCCAACACCTCCAGGCTTCAAGACATAAGCCTTCCCAGCAGTCAGGAATATAGAAAGAGGGAAGGTAGTGCTGCGTGTGGCCAAATTCTAACCAGGTAATAAACCAAAAGAGACATGTCTAATCAAAATCTAATAAATGAACTAATAAATAACATAAATGTGCCTATGAATCCCTATATATTCCATCACATAAATACATATATAGGCTTATATATATTAAACTTGTATATGTGTGGACTTAAATAGAGAGGTATAAACTTATTTATATAACTACCCTAACCTTGCAGGGCATGGACATCATTATGCAGATATCTGAAGCATATATTTGAAAAATTATAGCCATTTTCTTGGAAAAGTTCGCCAATATCCTAATGTCTTCAAGTATGTAGATTGGGGAAATGTGTTTTCTACTGATATATAGGTGTTTATTATGGCATTATTTATACTAGGTTTTCAGAGGGAAGAAACTGAACCTGTGCAAACAGCCGGAGTGAGCAATTAGAACTTGAATCATCCACTCTGTCCAGGTCTAGAACCTTTGCCATTTTGGTGCTGCGCAGATGTGACGACCAACAAATTGACTCAGTTGAGTGCACTTCGGTTTACTTTTCAGGATACAGGTGGGTGGTGAAGATCCAAGGACCCTTAATTCCACCCCATGTGTACATACTTTCATAGAGAAGAGTGGAAAATACTCAAGAAATAGCTAGGAATATATGGATGTTGCTCTTGATCTCACACGGGCATCAGGCATGCAGATGTGCACTCGTTCTAGGCTTTACTGACAGCAACTTGATGGACCATGGATTCTGGGGAAGAAAATGAGCTGAGGTAGTATTCAGAGACAACAGACATGTACCTGCTATCTACATACAAGACACACTCCAGCAGGCATTTGTCACATAAGAGCCCAGCTAAGAACTTGTTTCCAAGTTCCAAGGGCAATTTTACAAAAATAAAGTTAACAAGTAATTTATGAATGGGTTTTAGAAAGAAAACCTTGATTTTATTTCTCTCACACTGAAAGGAGAAACCATATACTTTCTCAATAGGGATGTGGTGGACTGGTATTGGTCCTGAATCTTCCTCTAATTTTACCTTGACAAGTAGTGACATGGCCAAGCCACAGATTGCAAGGGCAGAGCCTAGACCAGATCCCAGACCTTCTGACTCCTATCCAATGCTTTGCCACTGCATTCCTGACACTTAATAAATACTCCATTAGTTTATTCAACAAACACAACATTACAGTCAGACTGAAAGACCAAAATAGAACCCGAGCTCCCATCTGCGTCTCTTGGAGAATCCATCCTCCACCACCCCAGGCCTCAAACAAGATAGGAGGTGTGTGCATATCTACTATTCTAACACTTAGAAGCTGGAGGCAGGAAGATCAGGAACTAAATGTCATGGATAGCTACATAACAAGTTCAAGGGCAGACTAGGCCACATGAAACTATCTCAAAACAACAGGGAAAATTAACTTGAGGAACAATAGTTCCTTCCACCTTGTACATGTGAAATATAAACAATCTAACTCAAAGAAGCAGAAAGTAAAATGGTGGTTATCATAGGCCAGGTGTAGAGAGACTGGGGAGATGGTCGAAAGATATAGAGTCCAGATATAAATAAAGTTATAAAGGATATAAATAAACCAGAGGAATAGGGTTTTATGTTTTCTTTTTAAAAGAAATAATTGCATAGCATGGTAGAAATAGTAAATAATAATGTATTCAACATTTCAAAAATGATAGGAAGATAAATTAAAATATTCGTACCACAGAAATTTTTGGGAGCTAGGTATGTGCTGCAGTGGTAGCATACTTGTCTAGCAGATGTGAAGCCTTAGGTTCAGTTCCCAGTACCACAATAAATGAATTAATATATATAAATAAATAAACAAGCAGGTATTTGAGGTTTGAATATGCTAAATAAGCTTTTAATTTATTTTACACTGTGTCAATAAATCAGACCATCACTTTGTACCTATAAATGCAACCATAATTTTTCAATTTATAATTGAAAGTAAATTGCAAAGAGTAAAAGTATAAAGTGTTGTGTGTCAGTCAACTAGACTCTAAGTTCCCTGTACTTGGGAGTGTCAGTCAACTAGACTCTAAGTTCCCTGTACTTGGGAAGAAGATTTTACTGTCTACTCCCGTCTAACCCACCAGAGCACACTTTTGGTTTGCTGCAGGTAAGTATGTTTAGCAGTTGCTGAAGTATTTTTTCTTAAATTTCCCAAAGGCTCATGTGTTGGTCCCAAGTGTGGCCCTGTTGGGAAGGGGAGTGGGACCTAGTGAGAGGTTTTTAAGTAGTGAGGGAAGGATACACTTAAAAAGGTTGGCTGCAGTCCAATCTCTTGTTCTTTCTCTGCTTTGCTTCTTAGGAAGGAGGTGAGCAGCTTGGCTGCACCCCAGGATTTCTGCTATGATATGCTTCCTCAACACAGACCCAAAACATGAAAACCAATTGGCTACAGACATCAAGGTCTGCAAATTAAATGGGCGACTACTCCTCTTTATAGTTGACTGTCTCAGATGCTGGTTATAGTAACGGAGAAATTGGTGATTATAGAGCCGTAGATGGTTGATCTGTGGTGCATTGGGATGCTCTGCTATGAGTTGCTGGTGGGGAAGCCGCCCTTTGACAGCAGCACCTCCAGTGAGACATACAGATCCATCTTCCAGGTGGATTTTAAGTTTCCTTCATCAGTGCCTGCAGGAGCCTAGGACTTGATCTCCAAGCTGCTTAGGTACCATCCCTCAGAGCCTGACTCAGGTCCTGAAGCAGGTCAGGGAACACTCTTAAAGGATGCTGCCTTCCTGTGTTCAGATGGCTTCCTGAGCCCTGTCTGTCTCTATTCCTATGTGTTTCTTCAGGAAGCTCTCCAGGCTCTGTTTGTTACTGTATGTGGTTTGTTTGTTTTCTCTTTTATGAAGTGATAATTAAAACTGATTAATTTAGCATCAAAAAAAGAATGATGAATTAAGAACAGAGGACGTCTAAGACTCACACTCTGAAAACAATAAAATACTGTTGAAGGCAATTAGAGAAGACCTAAATAAATGTGAGACAGCCCATGCTAGGTTTGAGAGATGACCCAGTGGTTAAGAGTGGCTGCTCTTACAGAGGACTTGTGTTCAATTCCCAACATTGCAAATTCCAGGCAATCTGAGGCTTTCTTCTGTCCTTTGAGGGCATGTATGTGCATGATGCATGGCATACATGTAAGTAAAATACCTACACATAAGATTTTTAAAAGAAAAATGAATAAATAAATAAATAATTTTAAAAGCCCATGTTCATCACAGTACTTCTTAAACGGATGGACATACTCCTTTCAGATCTACTCTGGCATCTTTGCAGAAATCAGCAATTGGAACTCAGAATTCATACCACAACCTAAAGGATCCCACATAGTCAAAACAATCTCAGAAAGCTAGAACCAAGTTGTTTTCTAGTTAAATTTATGGTTGCATTAGGAGCTAACAGAGCTTGTTTAGTAGAGAGGTCTGGCTTGGAAGGCTGTATCAGTATTGGAGGTAAATTTTGTCAACTTATAAAAAACGATTTTATATTTCTTGATATTAAAACTTAGTAATAAAAATAATCATGGGACAGGCATTAGGACAGAAAATCTTTACCCAAGGAAAGAATAGAGAGTATAAAAGTAAGCGCTCACATTTCCCATTCATTGATTTCTGACACAAGTGTCATGACACTCTAATGGGGAATTTAATAGTCTTTTGAAGTTGTCCTTGGATCATTGGATAGATGCATATAAGAGAATTAAACTAGAGTTCTACCTCACATTTCATGCAAAAATTAACTCAAATGGTTCAAAGACAAATGCCCCCATTAAAAAATGGCAAAGGATTAAAAACTTAGTAATTGGAAATGTAGAATAGACTCCCCCACACATACCCAAGCAATACATACAAATAGCAATGAAGTCACAAACATTTTCATCACTAGCTTTCAAGGGTCTTTAAATCAAGACTGCAAGGGGCTGGGGAGATGGCTCAGCCAAGAAAGTACCTATCATGCAAGCATGAGAACCTGAGTTCAAATCTCCATCACTCATGTAACACCCAGGAGTTAGTACACCCTATAACCCCAGAGCTGGATTAGCAGAAACAGAGGGATCCCTTAGACTTTCCGGCCACACAGTCTAGACAAGAAACTCAATGAGATTAACCTATTTTTAAAGTAAGGTAGAGAATAACTAAGGAAGACACTTGGCATTGACCCCCTGGCCTCCACATGCGTCCATGTATACACATGAACATGTATACACATGAACATGTACAGACACAAACGGCACAGTAGAATACTACTTCACACCTGGTAGGGAGGTTGTGGTAACAATAACAAAAGTGAGCTGATAGCAAATGCCGACGAGGACTTGGAGTGGTTAGACTTCCTGTACATTGCTGATGGGAACATTAAGCCATGTAGCTCTTTGGAAAATCAGTCTCACAGCTCCTCAGCCATTCAGCTTACCACATGATCCAGATGTTCTACTTCCCACCCAGGAGGAAAGAAGCCTTGAGCCCACCTAAAAGCTCAGTCTGAATATTCACAACAGCTGAAAGTGGAGGCAACCTATGTCAGCCGGTTAGAGACATTGAAATAAAATATTATTTGGCAATTAAAAAAAAGTGAAGTGTTGACATGTGTCACAATATGGACTTCTGAAAACATGTGAATTCCATGTGCCGTATGATTCTGTTTATATGAATTGTTTCGAGTAGAGAAACGTCTAGTGAAAGACCACCTCAGTGGCTGCCGAGGATTAGTGATGTTGAGGAGAAATGGGAAGTGACTGCTAACAGACACAGGTTTCTTCTCAGGGTGATGACTGGACAGGTCTGTGAATATACTAGAAACCACTGAATTCTGTGTATACTTTAAATGGGTGAATCATGCAGTATGTGAAATACATCTCAATAAAGCATTTTAAATCCTTATGATACAGTTCCTGCCCTCAGGGGCCCTCCTCAGTAACTGGAATTTTATAGTTATTGTTCTTCATTTTTAATGGCTACTTCATTTTGAAAATGTATTTATTTTTCCATCAGCCACCATAGTACTGGGCTTTGTTGGGCTTGGGGTGAAAGTTGCAGGAAAAATATAAGAAGAGATAAAACAAGACAGAATGTGGCAGAGGGAAACTGAAGCAGGTCTTGAGATGGGCTCTGGGAAGTACCCTCATTCCTGGATGGTGGATCTTCAAGGACCCTCATTCCTGGGTGGTGAATCTTCAAGGATCCAAATGCAAATGATCTCATTGATTTCTGGCTGTGGTGGTGTCTGGGACTGAATATTTCTTCTCTGAATCCACTGGCATTAAATGGGTGAAATTCTGATCTTCTTCTACCTGAAGGTTTTGGTAGGCTCAAGGTGGAAGGAATGCTGTAGAGAACCTGCTTCTGGTCTGGATGATGGAAAGGAGCCCAAGAGCTGGGGAGAGTTTCCAGAAGTCTGGATGGGCTCTAGAATCAAATCCTTCCTCCATGTACACGGGGAAGGAGTTTAACCCCTCCTATGCTGATTTTGATCCTAATCCTGGCTTCTTTTCTTCCTCCAGAATCCTGGCCTGTTGCATCCTTTTATTCTGAACAGCCAGGTTGACAGGATCCTTTCTTGACAGAACAAATATGCAAGAAGTGGAGAGCTCTCCAAAACAAATGAAATAATGTGATAGAAGAATTATCTCTGGGGTTCCTGAGATGGCTCAGTAAGTAATGGTGCCTGCTACTCAGCCTGACACCGCAAGTTCAAATCCCCAGAACCCTTATGGTGGAAGGAGAGAACTGACCACCACACACATGCACCATAACATAGGTACCCATAGATACACAATATGTTTAATTTTTAAAGAATGGCTTAGCTCTGGTCGTTTGGGAATTCTTAGCCTGATGAGCAAGCAGCATACTGGAGTGGGTGCTAAGAGGCTGACTTGTGGTAGAAAGACTCTTATTTCAAAAATAAAAATGTTCTCTCATTTCAAAAAATGTTCTCAGCCGAGAATTTGCAGAGCTGTGTTCTAAAGTAAGTCCTTAATGCTTATTGCAGGGAGAAGAAATTCCAACCATGATGGGGGTGCACAGACATGGCTGAGAAGGTCATCCTACCCATAATGCTGGGCTTTATTTGCAGGAGCATACTCTGTCCTGTGCTGGTCATGTGGCCTTTGCCTGTGCATTTAGAGTGACTTTATGTGACTGGCTGAAGCCCATCTCAGGGCCAGCTGGAGAGGCAAGCATTTAGAATTTGAAGGAAGGCATACTCTGTGTCCTTCTGGCCCATTTGGAGAATTCCATGCGCTCATGGAGAGAGAGTTGGTATAAGAGTAAGTTGGGAGCCTTTGCTGCCTTGTGAGTTGCCTGAGCAGACCAATGTTCTGCTCTCTGGCCAGCTCTACTTTCTGCCCTTCTTATCCCAACTTGCCTAATTGATACCTTGGCCAATGGTGTCATTAACAATGCTTGAATAATAGCTGGACCGGCTGATTTCAAAATGGCAGAGGTGATTAATATGTAAGAAATCCAGTGGGGGGTAGGGAATAGGGAAAGGGATGTGTTAGGAAATGGAGCACAAGGAGGCTTCCTTCTGCAGCCCCTCGCTCACTGCCTATCCATCACCATTAAGCAGAAGGACAGGCTTGAGGGTAGGAGTCTAACTCCCAGCCCTTGGTTTGCTGATCCCCTCCAGTTTCCCTTCCCTGCCTCCCCCAGCAGCACACGTTCTGACACCTACAAGCTCGTTACATGATGATGACCTATATTTTTATCTTTTTTATGAGCATCAAACACACATCGTCTTGCAAGCACATGTGTTTTTCCCCTATTGACGTGCGAGTGCCTTTGATGGTAATTTATTGTAGGGTTGAGCAGCCAGGTCTTAATTGTACCCTAAAATTGCTTACCATTTTGGTGCCTCCAAACCATCCCAAAATGTACCTTTTTCCTACAGAAGGGTGTGGGGCCGTCCCTTTGCTACTGCCTTCTGCCATGGAATTCGGAGATTAGAGAGAACAGGAGGGAGAGATTCTCCAGCTGGGTTTCAGGGACGCCTTGGTCCCCAGCTTCTAATTGTAGTTGGGCAGTATGAAGGTTTTGCTATACTCAGCAGAAACAAACTTCATTCTTCACGGGGTCAACATGGCTTTACCGGTTGCTCAGAATGGTTGGTCGAGAGCTTTGGAGGACATTTCCACTGTGGACACCTGTATGGATGAATCTATCTGGCATCACAAAGGAAACTGTTGGGCACTCGCCTAGGAAGTCTGGCAGCTTACCCAAAGTGAGTTATACATCTTAAGTCATTCTATAACAGCTGCCATTTCCACAGCTGACCACTCCCTCCCCTGGCTTAAGCTGGATTCAACAACCCTGTACAGTGTCCAGGGGGCAACAGAGGAAGAAGAAGATAAGGAATAGAGCCCAGAGAATACAAACAGAGTTTAGTCTTAACTATAATTTGACTTTGGGCCTAATAGCCTCCTTTGCTCTACCTCCCTTGTCCCTTGTATGACAGACAGCATCATATTCCAGGAGACTCATAATCATTACGGAAGGATGAGTCAAGGTTCCAGAACAACTAGAAATGTAAGCCGTGTCTCATGAAAATATAAGGGGGGGATGGAGGCTGACATGAATCCTTGTCTCTTTGTGAGGAAGTAAGAGAAGGTCTGGTGTTAGAGCTGGCCATCTGCTGCAGTCCAGTCTACCCATGGACCGACCAGTCCTTGCTAGCTCTTGTTGCAGACTCTCCATCTGTGCTCATCTGTCCTGTCTCCCACACTCATCACAGGTGCCTGCTCATACTTGTCTCCACACATTCATCCAGACTGCTGCCTTCCTCCTCCCCAAGTCCAGCTATGGTTTCTGGGGCCTCCCTGTTATCCCTGTCCATTTCCTCCTGGTGTTCATGGTCCATGAACTTCGACCAGACAGGTCTTAACTGGCTTGCAGGACTCTATCCTTCCAGAGCTCATGTGCTTGTCTCTGAGTCTCATCACCTTCCCCAATGTCTCTGAAGAGACTTTGCACAGCCATGAACCTTTACAGTGAGTACAAAGCTAGCACTATTACCTATGGATGATTTTTAAAAAAAATCTCATCTGCTAATTGTCTTCTCAAGAGATACTTTGCAGTTTCTTTGGTCCCTCATTTTTACAACCATGGCAATAAAGTTGTAGATGTACAGTTGGACTTTCTGAAAAGAGCAGCTTCCATGATCAATTTAACATGAAATATCATTTTCCTTGGGACAACTGTAAGACTACAGGTCCTCAAACTTCCTAAAATGAATTATTTGGAAATTTCCAAGAAATAAAATGCATCCATTTCAGCTATCTAGTTCTCTAGTACAAAAAGAATAAAATTCAGATACCCAGGACCCTCCATGCTGACAGGATCTTTATTTACACCTACAACTCTTTATACAACCTAGACTATGACCTTATGAGTTTTACTTTGAGGTTAAACTGCTATCCTCTTTTGCCTCAAGACCTTGGCAATGGTATTTTTTCTGTCTGGGATGCTGTTCCTCTATATCAATGTATTAAAGTTTTATTACTTTAGTCTGGTTAGAAATCTTACCCCAAACTGTATCCCAGACCTCTGGTGAGAATTTTTTTTTTGTCCTTCCTCTAACTTCAGTGCTGTATTATTTGAACTTCTGATTACAACACTTTTTATCGAAGTGCTTATATCTGTGTTTGTATTTACTAGTTTGTGAAATTTGGAAGGGGTGGAGATTATGCACTTCTTTCTGAACTGTGTATTCCTATGCTTAGCATGCTACCCTACATAGTAGGAATCCAAAATACACAGATGAACTAGGAAAAGAGAACCAAACTGTTCACTCTGTCTACACTTGTTTTTCCTCATGGTTTTGCTCTGCCCAAGTCAGGCCTGAGTAGTCTCCATTTCTGTATATGATAAGACAAGAACATCTAAAACAATATGTTTGGCAGACCATGAGTTCATGAGTTTTGAGAACAGATTCTAATAGAGCTCTCCTTGGAAAGTTTCTGAACTAAGTTGAGAGGTTTCTAATTGGCAAAGGAATTGGAGGGATGTGTGCACGGGTCCACATGGAGAGAAAGCAGGACCAGCAGAGGCAGCCGAGGATGGGAAGGCTAATAGCTCAGAACAGGGTTTTATATGTCAGCAAAAAGAGCCACGTACCTGCTTAAATGCACCCATTTCACTCTTGGCACAGATCTTGCTTCTGGATGCTTCAATAATGTCATTGGCAGCAGTTTTCCTGCTGGAATACTTTAAGGAAAAGCTGACTGCTATACTTCCTTCTGGTTGTCAGTAGGAAAGTGGTTTCTGTTATGCATGTCCTGTGTACACAAGAAAAGACAAAGTCAACCTTCCTGGGCGTCCTGTTAGCTCTTCCTGACAACTGCTCACCTCCACCATATCAGTTCTGACCTCCAACACAGCCTTTTATTCTGAGATAAGCTATCAGGTTGTTCCCTCTGGTCCATAATCATCTGAGACTGCTCCTAATGGCTGACACATACAGTTCCACTTCTCTGCTCTCGATCCTGTAGCTCTCAACATGCCAGACTCTGAGGTATTATCTCCTCTTCTACCTCCAGGAAGTCTTCTCTGATGGTATCTAGAAATGACCCAAACCTGTGTCCTGCCTAGCTCCAATTCTTTGTATTTATCTGTCTTGCTTCCTACCACATGGGGACTTCCTCACATAGATACCACTTTTCTTAGATGTTCCTCCCACCTTCCTCTGGCTTCCAATGGCTTTCTCTTGCTTGGAGAGTCAGCCCACCTTAACAAGTAATAGCAAAGAGAAATTCTGAACCCGCTGATCTCATGCTCTCTCTGTCTCTCTCAGTCTTATCCTAAGTTCCTGCATTTCTCCCCTGGATAATAATGTGAAAAGTAGAGAAATCTTCTGGAGTACAAAGTTGAGGTTTCTCCCCTCTGTTAGTCATTTTTATCTTAGCTGAGACTCAAGATCTGAAAGGAAAAGTTTAAAAATGGGTTCCAGTGAGAATTATTTTCAATTGGTAGAAGAGCTTAATGTCTATTCTGGGGTACCCTCTCGTAGCAGGAAGCGAAGCCATAAATAAAATAATTCCAGGATCGGTGAAGTTTTATTCTCTTTTTTTTTTTTTTAGGAAAACTAACATTTTTGAGGGCTCTATAACTAAAGTGCTTCACAAACATGAAGTAAAGAAGAGAGATCAATTGTATAAGCCTGGTTTAGCCTTTTCTGAACTATTATTGCTTAAATGGCAATTGAATTATTTGTCCTAGTGTACTCGATGCTTCATCTCACATGGTTCTAGTCAGGAAGTGTAAAGTGACCTTCTAAAAATATTAATCTGCCTAGCTACCTGTTTTTGGTACCCTTCTGTATTTTCTGTATAACAAAATTTCATATCAAAAAAACGAAGACCCTTTCACTCTTGGTGTTTGTCCAATGAGTTTGCATCCTTGAAATGAGTTTTGAGAAGGAAGAACCACCTAGGAACTGTCTCTGGAATTTTCCAGCATGCCCCTGAGTAGTCTTTGACTACAAGAAAGAAAGGTTCTTCCTTATCTCCCTTTAATTATATTTCCACCTTGGACATTTATTGGAAGTTCTGAAGCAGAAGGAAATTTTCCTAGAATAAGGAAATGTTATAGTGTGCCTGGCTCTTTCCTTTGGCATATTTAGATATAAAAGACAGATTTCTAAGAAAGAATTTTCTATTGTAGTAAGAGAAGGGATAGGATCCTCACAGAACTCTTGGACAGATTGAACAATCAAAGGGAATTGTGTGGTTCCTCCCCTCCTCTGAAGCTAGAGTGGTGAGGTGGTTGCCATTGTCTTTATTGTTTTGGAGATAGTATGGTGCATGAGTAGATTCTCACATGTCTGACTTCAAGCTCAGGACTCAATCATTTCAAAATGGGACATAGAAAAAGAAAAATAGGGTAACTTCAGCCTATCTCTTCAGATAGCTCCTCCCTGTAGTCATCATTCCTTTTATGTTAGCTCATATTGTGAATAGTCTTTGTTCCTACTTCACATCAGTGGAGCAACTTAGTCAGGAAATAACCAAAGTCCCTCCAAACCTTAAATCTCTCTTTCTCAAAACCTAAGGAGGTAGACAGATGGCTCAGTGCATAAAACCCTTGATGCGTAAGACTGGCAACCTGAATTTAGACCCTAGAACTCGAATAAAAATGGAAAGAGACTTCCACATATGCGCTTCATGCACACACACATACACACTGATGATGATAAATATTATTTCATAGCTAAGAAGAATGGCTTCTCGAGTAGTGTAGTGTGTATGCCTTTAATACCAATACTCAGGTGGTAGAGGCAGGCAGAGCTCTGTAAGCTTGAGACTAGCCTGGTCTACCAAAAAAAAAAAAAAAAAAAAAAAAAAAAGGCATCAGTACCAGTGAGATGGCTCAGAAGATAAAGGTGCTTGCCACAAAGCCTGAGTTCAATCCTTGAGACTCAAATGGTAGAAAAATAGAGCTGACTCCCAAAGGTTGTTCTCTGACCTCCACTTGTGTACCCATATGCATACATACACATAAACGCACACAAAATAAGTTAAATATGTTTTATGCTATAAGAAATACAGAGTCAGAAAGCCTTGAGGATAGACATAGCTGGTGTGTGTGTGTGTGTGTGAGAGAGAGAGAGAGAGAGAGAGAGAGACTTTTTGCTGCTGTCCAAAGGTGAAGTAAATGCATATTATTTCACTTTTTTTCTTCATTGCATAAATTACATTTTTGAACCTATACAGTGTTTTGGTTTGTTTGTTTTCAAGACAAGGTTTCTCTATGTAACCCACTGGAACTAGCTCTGTAGGCCAGGCTGGCCTCTAGCTTGCATAGACCCTCCTGCTTCTGTCTCTTGAGTGCTGAGATTAAAGGCACATCCCACCATACCCAGCTTGAATCTACTCATGTGAAACTATACATGAGGCTCATGTTTACCTTTTATATCACGACATCTCACATAGAACTGGGTACACGGTAGATACTCAACAAATAAGAAAATCAGCTGTGTCTTTGCTTAGAGAGAATGAGAAGTGCTCCCTACTTAGCTGTTAGGAGGATGCTGTACTCTTGACATACAAAGATGGAGATGAACCACAAAGCCTGGCAGCCCTTGGTAAATTCCTTGTTGACCGTCCTCTCCCTATCTCTGGAAGGATCTCATCATAATACCCAGGACACAGTCCAGGGAGTGATCCAGAGCTGTGGATGGGAGGAAGTGGGTCATGGCTATCAAGACAGATACTTTTGTTCCAGCTGCTGTGTCCCAGATACAACAGAGTTCTTAGCCCACTAACTTACAGGACACAGTTGGGGGTTGGGAGCATGAATCAGAGAAGAATGTGCAAGGAACTGGCAGTTGGGAATTTTACTCTAGGGACAACGTAGTTCTTCATGCTTTTTTTTTTTTTGATGGCATCTGCAAGGCCTAGGAATAATATGAAGAAGGTAGGTGGTCACTTCTGAATCCCCAGGATGTTGGTAGGAAAAGAATTTGAAAAGATTTCAATGGGAAGAAAACAATTCACGGCTCAAGAAAGAATCACGGAGTGATACACGTAGAGATCTGACTAATCCTGTTGACAGCACTTCTCGCTCCATCTGGATACATAAAAATCTGTCCCTACGGAAGACCTCTTGAAAGTGAGAATATTATGCTCTCAGGTTCAGCCCAACATGCTCTGCAACATGGAGGCCATGACTTGAGCGGTGGACATACATGGAAAATTCTCCACCCCTCTGGCTGGAATGAGGGGACACAACAACAGCTTCTCAGCTCCACCTTCTTGAGATTCTGCCTCTGCGTACAGTGGGGGTGGGGCAGCTGGTGGCAGCTGTGAAGAGTCCTTCATTCCTGGAGCCTACCTGAGAGGGTACCTATGACTCTTGTAAATGTGATGACATCGGCAATGACAGACTCTCCAGTCGCCTGGTAGTCTGTAATTGAAGCCAGGAATTCAGCACACGCTCAGACACACCCAGACTTTACCGTCCGTGGTTCCCAGAAGTGAGTTTTTGGACAGCTAGGAGGCTGGGAGGACCCTCACTTAACCAATCCTCCCTCACAAGCTCAAGGCCGTTGAGCTGAATTCTGGATCCTCAAACCAAGAGAAATTTTCTTTCCTTTTAAATCTCTGTCTCTGTTTCTATCACCAGTGCTGTCTACACTAGTCCTTCTGTTGACTTCTAGAGCTAATCTCAGTAAAGCATATCCAGGCTCTTTGGTGTCACAGCCAATCCTTTCTGGTTTAATTGAAATCTCTTCTTGTTATAACCAGGGTCTAAAATTAATCAAGCCAGAAAACTTCTGCACTACTTGGAAACCCCAGGCGAACAGGTTGGAGCATTTCTTGCTGTTCTCAACCCCTCTCTATAATGAGATGCTTTGTTTCCATGAATCGGCCTTGATCCAGACTTCCAGACTCTATGACAGGACACTTCATCCCTCCCTCTGCCTCCAGGCAGGACTGAACTTAACTCATCCCAGACTGAAGGGTGTCTCCTTTAGACCTTGTTTCAAGGTGTTCTGAGTTCTCAGCTTCTTTTAGTTAAGAGTGCCCACATGATTAACAATGCTGTCTAAACTCATCTTAATTTCCTATAGATTTTCCAGTCTATTTCTCCTCTCCACAGAAAGGAAAATCCACATGATTCTTATACATTTCAGCCAAATGTGTCTCTTTGCCTTTACAGCTCTTCTCAGATATAAGTCTGGCTCTACAGATTCTTGTTGCTTGATGAGTGCCACCTTTCCCTGGGCACCACTGGCCTGAGCTCTGACGTCCATATCATCGCTGTTATTAACATATCCCTTTCCCAACACATCTCCTTGCTTTGTACAGAGTCTTCAAATCCCAACCTTCTCCACCTCAGCTGTTCTTCCTCTTTATCCATTCTACCATTTACTACTTCAAAATCTTGCCCCATTGTCCCTTTAGAGACTGGATTTCTTAATCCTTCCATTCCCTTTACACTGCCCCCCCCCCCGTCTTTCCAGATTCCTCCAGCAAAAGTAGAAAGAAGTTTATTTAGTCTGCTCTGTCCTGCCTCACTGTATCCAAATATGAAGTGCGAGCAAGAAAATCCCCAGAGGGATGTACAGGGAAGCAGCCATACAGTACGGTGTGATGTATAAGAACTGCAAGTCCCCAAGCTGAGGGTTCTAGGATAGGCTAGTGACCTTGGGCCATCTATGACTTCTCTGGTCTTCCTTTCTGATTATATGTGCAAATATTGAATGAGATCACCTATAAGAACTCTCTCATTAAAAAATATAAAACATTATGAATTTGTGTTTTCCTATTTTTCTTGGCCTCTTCCAACAGCACAGGCAGAACTTTACAAGCAGGGAAATCACAGACTTGGAGAAGAGTGAGTGAAAGACATGCTTGACATGGAAACATTCCATTTTAATATGTGGGTAGAGCCATTCTAATGGAGACGAATGAATAGGGAAGAGGGAAAAGGGATCCCACACCTCCATATCCACTTGAAAAAAATGCTATCATGGGTTGAAGGGTGGGAAGGTGAGTCCAGCAGAAGCCTAAGACCTGGTATCCTGTGCACAGCTGCCTTCAGAAGCAGCCTAGGGATATTCCTTGTTCTACCATGGAAAGACTGGCCCACGCTGGTACAAGCTACTGAAGAGAGTCCTTCAGTGAGTTTTTGCTCATTTTTTTTCCCTAGAAATTTCCAGACATGTGAGAAGAATAGAAAAATTTCCATGAGGAACCAGAAAGTTTCTACTTTCTAAACAGAACTTACTTTTCTTCTACAATATATTGGTCATTATACGTTATAACAATCATCGTAAAATGAAAAGTCACAAGAGCAGTAATTTATAAGGTTGTTTGGTCATGTGTATGTGTGTGCTTGTGTGTGTATGTGTGTATGTATGTGTGTGTTCATGTATGTGTATGTGTGCCTGTGTGTCCCTGTGTGTATGTACCTGTGTGTGTGCTTTATGTGTGTCTGTGTGTATGTTTGTGTATGTATGTGTGCATGTGTGCTTGTCTGTGTGTATGTATATGATTACAGTCACTGTGAACTAGAAAAGAATAAGAAACATTGACTGACTGGATCACTTACCTTGAGCAGGGACAGAAGTGCTCTATTCTAGGCAGCAGTTGGGAGGGAGGGGTAAGTCCCTAAAGAGTTAGAAGAGAGAGAGGAAAAGACTAATGTTAAACACTCCCTTCTTAATTTGACATTTACTTGTGTGTGTGTGGGTGGGTGTGTGTGTGTGTCCATGTGTGACAGCACACGTGTAGAGATCAAAAGACAATGAACAGGATTCAGTTCTTTCCTTCTACAATGTGGGTTCTGGGGATTGAATTCTGACCATCAGGTTTACCTACAAGAGTCTTTACCACTGGATGGTAGTGACACACTTTTAAACCCAGCACTCTGAAGGCAGAGGCAGGAGGATCTCTGTGAGTCTAAGACCAGCCTAGTCTACAGAATTTTAGGACAGTCAGGGCTACACAAAAACGCTGTCTTGAAAAAAAATCTTTACCCTCTGAGCCACCTCCTGGATTGTAAAATATTTTTCACTTACCATGTATGCTTAAATATCAGGTAAAAACTTATCTTCCCCAAATAAATTCTCAGAAAAGAGGAGGTTGACTTATATCTGAATACTTATAAATTGATATATCATGGAATTTTTTGATAATACATTAACCTGGAAGCACAAAATACCTCCTTCCATAACGACAAAAATTCATAATCATCACTGGATTTCATTACTTATAAGGCTGTATATAAACAGATTGTATTATAAAACATATTGGCAGAATCTGGTTGGTTTTCATTTTTTTACAGACTAGGTTATTCAAATCAACTTTCCTGCTGAAAACACCTAAAAATGCTAGATAAAATATTTAAAAGATCTTAAAAGCATCTAAGCTGACAAGATGCTATGCAAGCTAATGGAAGGTAAAAACTCTAAGTGGTAAGTGGGGCAAAGTGACTGCTTCTAACCAGAAGGTATTTGCTGATAGAAGCAAACTTGGACTTTAATTCTGAAGCCTGGACTCAGGAGCCACAGCTCAGGGTTGGCCAGAATTGAGACTCTGATTCGAGATTTCATTCCTAATGAAACTAAAAACCAAAGTGTTCTCCCAAGTGCCTGTAAGAAAGATCCCTGGATCCTAAGCAGAGCAAGTCAGAGCTGCAGTCCAGATTTACATGAAATAAGAACCCAAAGAAAACCTCCAGCCTTGAATTAAGTTTTAAATTATTCTAAACTTGCACTTCCCATAGGTACCCAGAAAAGGCTGCCAAATCTTCCTTCATTGTAGATACCTTTATCTTGAGCCTCAAAATCTGCACACGTGTTTCTTCAAAGGCATCCAGCAGGCACACGTGTAGAGAGGGCATGTGATTGAGACTCCTGGAAATCAAGGATGGCAGAAACAGGTTCATGAAGGTTTCAGAGATTGGAATCACTAGGAACATATTTAAAAACCAAGCTTGAAAAGACTGTCAGGGAAAATAAAAGATGACCCAGTGGACTAGAAACAGAATAAGTAGAGGGCATCCAACAACAGATTTGGCCCAGTTGAAGACAGAATTAGTAAAATAGAAGACAGATCAGAAGAAATCCAGAATATAGCACAGAATGTCAAAGGTATGAAAATGTAGAAGGGTGTTGAGAGATGTGGAAGCTAGAATAAGATCCATTGAACAAAAGGATTAAAAGAAAATGGGAGGGCGATAATTGAAAATAACGATCAAGAATTTTCTAGAACTAGTTAAAGTCACTGGGAATCTCAGTGAATCCCAAGCAAAACCAACAAGAAGAAGCCAGTACTGTGGCACATGCCTGTAATGTGAGGGGCTGAGGTAAAAGGAGCACTTGGGACAAGGATCCTGTTCGGCTACATTATGAGAGACTCCCATCTCACAAGACAGAAATTCATACCCAGTGTGTGTTAGTGAAAATGCAGAGTGTACAAAGTATGAGGAGAAGAAAGCAAGGAGCTGGGAAAGAGACTTATACTTCAGGTCATTAAAAAAAAAAGCATCTTATATGGATTTTTTTTTCTCTCCACCACAAAAACATTAGAATACATATATTCTAGAAGCAGTGTGGAACTGTTATTGTCCCGAAAGAAGAAACAATGCAGACTTTACAAAAACCATCATAACTTTTGCTCCAGAGGCAATTTTCAAACAGCAGCAGAAAGAAGTGTGCCAGCAAAGCATGACAGCCTTTCTAATTTGAGGAGATGGAAAAGGGAAGCTGAGGCGGTTAGGACTTTTAGACCATTGATAAGAGACAGCTGTGCAGAGAAAGAACTCCAGGAGCCTGTGGAGAGCTGCAGTCAGGCCAAACTAATCTATGCACGAGTCAGGGAAAAGTCCACAGTTCTGAACAAGGAGTAATAGCCTTGTGGATGAGCTGAATAACCACCAGAGTTTACACAGGGCTGGAAAACATCCCAGTCCCATCCACTCAGAATAGATATCAGTAAATACTCAGAGTAAACAGTAGGAGCCAAGAAGAGCAACATCTTTTTTTTTTTTTTAACTTATGAAGCTGTTTAATTAGGTTAACAATTTAGAAGACCAGTTTGTGAGGATACATCCCGTTTGTCAGGGAAAACTGAGATCGCAGGTAGCCCTGGAGCTGAGGAACAGCTTTAATCTTTGGCAAAATCTGCGAGTCCACAGCTTTCTGATCAGCCTTTCGCTGCTCTGTAATCTCGTATTTCTCCTTCTCCGTGTCAAAGATCTCGCCCTCCTGATGCCTGGGCTTGCGCAGCTGCTTCTTCTTGAAGTAAGCGTCAGTCAGGTGTTTGGGGATTTTAACATTGCTGATATCAACTTTTGTAGAGGTGGCAATAACAAACTTCTGGTGTGTTCTGCGCAGAGGAACTCTGTTGATGACAAGAGGTCCAGTCACAAGCAGCAAGCCACTGTCCAGCTGCTTAAGGAAAACCACTCTCTTGCCCCTGTGGCGCCCAGTGAGGATGATCAGGACAGTCCCCGGAGTGATGCTGGAGCGTAGCCTTCTCACGTGCTGGCTGAAGGGCTTCTTGCCATGGCTCAGCAGCTTCCGAGGCACATCTTCGGTGGGATAATACCTAGGCATTTTTCGAAGCTTCACCACCCGGGTGCCACCATTCTTGTCCCCACCAACTGTTTTGGTAACAGTAGCAAGGACTTTCTCCTTTTTCTTCTTCTTCTCAACCTTGGTCTTGGCAGCCGAGTATTTCCTTTTGTACAAGGCCTTCCTGGAGTACATAGCAGATCGGGAGTACCTGCCAATTCCTCTCACCAGGACAGGGTTTCGGCTGCAATGGGGCTTCGCCTTCTTGGGCTTTTTAGCCTTAGGCTGACCCTTTTTGACTGCTCTGACGACCCGGGGACGGGAGGCAGCAGCATCACCGCCAGCCTTCTTGGCCGCAGGTTTCTTCTCCTTTTTATCAGGTGCCTTTTCACCCGCCATCTTGCAAGACGGAAAAGAGCGAAGAGCATCATCTTAATACTGCGCTAAGCTAGTCTAAGCTTACCTTGAATAAAACTTGAAAATCAAGAAGATAAAGCATAGCTGGGCGTGGTGGCGCACGCCTTTAATCCCAGCACTTGGGAGGCAGAGGCAGGCGGATTTCTGAGCTTGAGGCCAGCCTGATTTACAAAGTGAGTTTCAGGTCAGCCAGGGCTATGCAGAGAAACCCTGTCTCGAAAAAACAAAATAAAATAAAATAAAATAAAATAAAATTTAAAAATAAAAAGAAGATAAAGCACGAGGTATGGCTGTTCCAATGTCAGAGCTTGTGTTTGAAGTGTGTGAGACTTAGGGTTCAACTCCCAGTACCTATGCACACACACACAAAACACAAGATTGTATTTCTAAAACAAACTTTAAAACTCTAAATTTAAATACTGTTTTTTAAAAAGACAGACCTGGCTGGTTTAAAACCTGCTGTGTAGACCAGGTTAGCCTTGCACTCACAATGATCTAAAAAGACAGACCTGGCTGGTTTAAAACCTGCTGTGTAGACCAGGTTAGCCTTGCACTCACAATGATCCTCCTGCCTCTGTTTCTCAAGTGCTGGGATTAAAGAAATGTGTAAACATATCCAGCTTCCAAACACTTATATAACAGTCACAAGGTCAGAACCCAATTAAAGGTTACCAGGCATGAAAAAAAGACAGCAAGTTGTGGCTCATACAAGACCTAGAAAAGACAAAGGCTGAAAAGCAAAAACCTTAAAACAGTGATTGAAGTGTGTGTAAGAATTCAAAGAAGACAGGCATAGTGTCAAAAACAAATACTTTAGAAAGGATTATTCTTAGCCGGAAAATATAGTGTCTAAAATGGAACATTAGCTGAATTGTCTTACATGGCATATTTGACAATGCAGAAGAAAAGGTCATTGAGTTTGAAAACATAAGAAGAAAATATACAGAAAGAAAAATACTAAAACACACGTAGAAAGAGCTTCCATACCAGCTGGTAACATCAAGAAGTTTATTATCTGTATAATGAGATAGAAAAAGATACCTGCTGGGCAGTGGTGATGAACGCCTTTGATCCCAGCACTCAGGAGGCAGAGGCAGGTATATCTCTGAGTTAGAGGCCAGCCTGGTCTACAGAGTGAATTCCAGGGTGAATGATTCTAGGACAGCCAGAGCTACATAGAGAGGTTCTGTCTTGAAAAAAAAAAGAGAGAGAGAGAGAGAGAGAGAGAGAAAGGAGGAGGAGGAGGAGGAGGAGGAGGAAGAAGAGTAGGAGGAGGAGCAGGAAGAGGAGGAGAGAGAGAGCTGACAAAACAATAGCTAATTCCAATTTAATAAAAACGATAAATCCACAAATTCAAGAATATCACCAACCTAACCCAAATCTGACTAAGCGTTATACTAACTGCACTAAGAGACAGAGGAGACACTAAGTTTAAGAATAGTCATAGAGATGCTTTGCCTGAATCAAGCAGACAACGAGAACAGAAGACGAGAGAACAAAAATATGCAAGGGTTAAAGAAAAATACATTCCAACCTGGGATGCAACATCCAGTCAAAATGTTTTTAGAATGAAGATGCAATGAAGAATTTTTATCTAGACAAGCAGAATCTGAATAAAATTTGAGTGTTAAGGGAAGGTTTTTTGACTGAAGTATAAAAATGCTACTTGGAGATCTGGACCTATGAGAGTTTGAGAAGTGGGGCTGAGAGATGGCTTTGTCAATGCAGTGCTTGCCATGCAAACATGAAGGCCTGAGTTCAAATCCCCAGAACCCAGATAAAAAGTTTACTCAATGCATATGCCTGTACTCCAGGGCTGGGGAAGTAGAAGCAGGATGATCTCAGCTTGCTGGCCAGTCTAACCAACTGATAAGCTTATGGGTTCAGTAAGGAATGCTCTCTTGGAAAAGGTAAAGAATCATCAAGGACGACACTGACCCCTCGTCTCCACAAACACTCACACACATGTACACACACATACGAGCATATACACAGTGTACATACCTACCTTCATATAAAAGTGAGTTTCAGAAATGATACTTATGTAATAAATATTACAAGTCCTTTTCTAGTTTTAAAGGTTTATTTGGAATATAACTGACAGTTTAAAACATAATGAATAACCATGTATTAAAGAATTTATAACACAATAAGAATAAGACGAATGACAGTACTGTAAAAAAAACAGCAGTAAAATATTGCAAAGTACTTCCATTATATGTGTCAGGGTATGTTGTTAATATAGACTTAGATAGTTAAAGATGTTGTTAATTTTTAACAGTACTTGTTAGGAGCAAAGAGCAGCAACCAAATCAATGATGTACAGCTACAGATGCAGTAATCAAAATCAAAATGAGACCTTAAAACTTAATCCAGAGAAGAAAGGAAAAGCAAAGAATAAAAATAGCTTAGTCTCAACTCTATTGATGATTACACTAAATATAAATGGTCTAAACATTCCAAATAAAAGCTGGAAATGGACAGGATTGAAAAGTGTATAGAGACATACATAGGTAAAAGTAAAAGGTTGGAGAAATGTAACATGTAAACACAGTTATAAAAAAAAAGTCAGAGGTTGTATGATTCTTAACATAGATGCCAGCACATGGACTCATAAGAGAGATAAAAAAGATTTATTTTTTATTTTTATTGACTTTATTTTGTGTGCAGTGTGTGTATGCATGTATGTGTATGTGCAAGTGTGTGTAATATATGTGTGTGTATGTACATGTCACAACACATGTGTGGAGGTTAGAGGACAACTGGCAAGAGTTGGTTTTCTCCTTCTACCATATAAGATTGAACTAGGTTATTAGGGTTTGTGGCAAGTACTTTTTTCTGCTGTGCCATCTTGCCAGCCAAGATGACCTTCCATGGTCATAAAAGGTCCATGTCATCAAGAAGGCATAATAATAATGGACAAGTAGCTGACAAATTACATCAAAATATATGACATAAAAATCATAGCTATAATAAAAAATAGGCAAATCCATAATCATATTAACAATAGATTTTTAACTCTATCTATAGAGAACAAGTTGTCAGAATGTTAGTAAGGATAAACAAGGTTGAACAGCATAACTAACCAAGATGACCAAATTGTTCTTTACAGAACATCACCTGCAGTAACTGTAGAATGCATGCTGTTTCCAAGCACATACAGAGTATTCACTAGTGTAGGGCATAAAACAAACCTTGCTAAATCTAAAAGGACTGAAATCACAAAGGATGCTCTCTGACCATAGCAAAGTCGGATTACAAGCCTGACAAAGAGGATATCTGAAAACTCTCGAAGCTTTAGAAGATTAAATGTAACATCCCTAAATGTTTATGAATGAGATACCAAAAGATAAAACAGAAAATACTGTGAGTGCTAGAAAATGAAACATACATATTAAAGTTTGTGATGTGTGGTTAAAAGGATCCCTACAGGGAAACTTATGCCTGTGAATTAGAAAGTATTAGAAGAGAAAGTCCCGAATCAGTGGCCTGAGATTTCATTTTAAGGATCTATAAAAAGATAAGGGAAATAAATCTAAAGTAAGGATAATATCATAACAGTGAATATTAGAATGAAAACCAGTGAGAGAAGAAACAGAAGTTACTGAAAGGTAGTGCTAGAAGTAAATCAGTAACATTGGTAACATCTGTAGCTAGGTTGATATTGAAAAGTATGGGAAGGCTGGGGATGTATCTCAGCTGTAGAGCATGTGCGTGAAGCCTGGTTTTTATCCACAGTGCTGCACAAAATCTACATGGTGATACACAGCAGCAGTCCCAAGACCAGGAAGTAGAGGCATAAAACCAGGAGTTCTTACTGAGTTCAAGGCTATCCTGGAATATATGAGGCCCTGACTCAAGAAAACAAACAGGAAAAAGACACAGAAAAGAAAAGAAAACCAGCAGAAGACACAGATTCCAACTGCCTTAGTCAGGGTTTTTATTCCTGCACAAAACATCAAGACCAAGAAGCAAGATGGGGAGGAAAGGATTGATTCAGCTTACACTTCCACATTGCTGTTCATTACCAAAGGAAATCAGGACAGGATCTCACACAGGGTAGGAACTTGGAGGCAGGAGTGGATAAAGAAGCCACGGAAGAGTGCTGCTTATGGCTTGCTTCCTCTGGCTTGCTCAGCTTGCTTTCTTATAGAACCCAGGACTACCAGCCCAGGGATGGCACCACCCACAATGGGTCCTCCCCGCTTGATCACTAATTGAGAAAATGCCTTACAGCTGGCTCTCATGGAGGCATTTCCTCAAGGAAGGCTCCTTTCTCTGAGATAACTCCAGCTGTGTCAAGTTAACACACAAAACAAGCCAGTACACCAACTCTCAGGGGTAAATTGGGAGACCTACAGGTTCGGTATATTTAAAAGGCTAACAAGAGAAATATTGTGAACATTTTTAATCAATAAATTTGACAATCTAGATGAAGTGGACAAATTTCTAAAAGACCGAAGTTGTTCAAACTGGCCTATTAGTAGAAAATGTGAAAAAGGTGAAACATCTCTTACACACTCAGAAAAAAAAGCAAACTAGTTTAAAAGATGGATAGAAGATGTGAACATGCGTCATACTCGAAGGTGTGTGGATAGCCAGTAAATATTATTTGATATCTTTAGTAGTGGCAGGAAGGGGTAAAGTAGTGAGGAAGGAAGGAGATAAGGAGGGAGGGGTGGAAGGAGGGGAAAGGGAGAGAGAGGGAGGAAGAGAGGGGGAGTGAGGGGAGGGGAAGAAAGAAAGGGAAGGAAAGAAGAAAGGGAGGGGGAGAAGGAAGGAGGGAAAGAAGGGTGAACAAATAACACAACGAACCACTGGACTGGTTCAAAATAAAACTGACAGTGACACATGTTTATGAAAATACAGAGCAGCTGGAACATTCAAACACTATGACTGGGATGGAAAACAGTGTACCCACTTTGAAAAACAGTTTGAGTTAAACATAAAATTCAGCATTTGCAGTCCTAGATATTCATGGGTACGTATGTTCCCAGAAAGAATCATTCACATGCATTCATGTTAAATTAATTTATATTTGTTAAAAAACTGGAGACCAGCCGGGTGGTGGTGGTGCATGCCTTTGATCCCAGCACTTGGGAGGCAGAGGCAGGTGGATTTCTGAGTTCGAGGCCAGCCTGGTCTACAGAGTGAGTTCCAGGACAGCAAGGGCTACACAGAGAAACCCTGTCTCAAAATAAAACAAGACAAAACAAAAAACAAACAAACAAACAAACAAAAAAACCTGGAGACCATCTATCTGCTGGTGAGTGGAGACACAGATTTTATTACATAAATAGAATGAGCTACTTTCCAGCAATATAAAAGAAAGAAAGAAAAAAAAACTATCAACACACACAATATAGATCACCAGAGACCATGTTAGCATGTTTCATTATGTTCTTCATGTGATTCTGCTGAAGTTACTCTCTCTCTCTCTCTCTCTCTCTCTCTCTCTCTCTCTCTCTGGCATGCAGTTGCTTCACATGGCCCCTTTGAAGACATTCTTTCATGTGAAGCATGTAGCTTTTGACAAAGCTGTGGTCAGGTATGTAAGGCATTCGTGTTCTCCCTGACTCTTTGTTCTTGCTCCCCAGGGCTTGTGTGTCTCAGTAACGTATTGCTACATCAACTTTCACTTCAGGCTCTGACTTTTAGGGAAAGTGGGCCAAGATAGGAGAGTAGAACTGAAATGATTTTAATATAAAGGAATGAGAGGTTTTGTACGGGCTTGTTTATGTCTGGCAAAGGTTGGGGGTTGGGGTTCAAATGAACTGATAGTGTATAGACCTGGATATCTTAGGGGGTAAAGGTGTGATAAAGATACTTTCATAGAGGAAAGGAATAACTTAAGAGTCTCTTATAGGGACTTCAGTGATGGCTCAGTCAGTCACCTGCACCAGCATGAGGACCTGAGTTCAAACACCCAGCACCCACATAAAAAGCAAAATTCTGTGGCATGTGCCTTTAATCCAAGTTTTGAAAAGGCATGTAGAGCAGGATCTAGGGTCTTCCAGGCCAGACAGTCTAGCTGAATCAGCAAGCTCTAGGTTTGTTGAGAGACTCTGTCTCAAAAGATGAGATGGAGGGCTGGAGAGATGGCTTAGGGGTTAAGAGTACTTGCTGCTCTTGCAAAGACCCCAGTCTGGTTCTCAGCATCCACATGGAAGCTCACAAACATCTGTAGCTCTACTTCCAGGAGCACAGCACTCAAGTGGTGAACATATAAATGTATAGGCAACACGCAAAAAAAAAAATCTTTTTTTTTTCTAGTGGAGAACATTAAAGGAAGAAAATTTCCCCCACACTGACCTCTGGCCTCCACACACACACATATGCACTAGCATACACAAGAGTGCTCACACAAGCACATAAATACACATACAACATTCACACAAAAAGAATGAAAGGAGAAAATAAAGAAGAGAGAGAAATTGAAAAGGGAGGACCCCAGAGCTCATTGGGGTGTGCAAGGGACTGGCCTATATCTCAAGTCAAGGGTTCAGGAGTCTCTGGTCTCTTGGGTCAGTCAACATCCTTGTCTGACACCCTCTGATCACTATTTATGTCTGTGCTCGAAATGGCATCAAAACACTCAGTTTAGCTCTTAAGTCATCCATGTCATAAGGTTTAATGTTTGAAAAAGAATGCAGTCAGAATGAAATGGCAACCCTAAAAAAATCATTCCTAAGGTTTTATTTTAATATATTGTCTAACAACAGAAAAAAATGAGAGAGATAGAGAGAGGGAGAAAGAGAGGGCTGAAATAATAGGCTAAACTGGCTGTGTTGGGACAGAAGAATGGTCGTCTCTCCCCCCCACCCCCCACCCCCGAAAACAAAGACAAAAAAACAGGAGTGCAGCGTGAGTATGTTTCTCTGAAGGATCCCCACTGTGAATATAACACCCATGAAGTTCTCTACAGATGGACACTAAAGAAACACTAAACATCAAACTTACACTGTGAGGACATGACCAAGAGAGGTATAGGTGACTAAACCAAAATGCTGCAGTGGTCAAGCAAGGCCATAGAGGTGGAGGTACCAATAGTTGTCCACCATTGTCTTAGGTAAGGTTTCCATTGCTGTGATGAAACACCATGACTAAAAACATGTTGGTGAGGGAAAGGTTTATTTGGCTTATATTTCTACATCATAGACAGGACAGGAACTCAAGCAGGGCAGGAACTTGGAGGCATGAGCCGATGCAGAGACCATGGAAGGGTGCGGTTTACTGGCTTGCTCATCATGGCTTGCTCATCCTGTTTTCTTATAGGACCCAGGACTGCCAGCCCAGAGTCTAGGCCCTCCCACATTAATCACTAACTAAGAAAATGCTCTACAGGTCTGCTCCGGCCACCCCCGTATGGCCCCGCTCACTCTAGCCGGCCCTGCTCGCTTCCATCGGCCCCGCTCCCTCTGATCGGCTCCACTTGCTCCCGTTGGCCCCGCTCGCTCCGGCCTTCCCTGCTCACTCCAGCCTGCTCGCTCCAGCCAGCCCCGCTCGCTCCACTCAGCCCCGCTCGCTCCGGTTGGTCTCTCCAGTCCAAGGATTCGTTTTCTTATTATTATTCTTCGGATGCACCAGAGGAGGGCGTCAGATCTCATTAAGGGTGGTTGTAAGCCACCATGTGGTTGCTGGGATTTGAACTCATCACCTTCGGAAGAGCAGTCGGGTGCTCTTACCCGCTGAGCCATCTCACCAGCCCAGCCTATGACCATTCTTATAGAAGCATTTTATTAATCGAGGTTGAGGTTGCCTCCTTTCAGATGACTTTAGCTGTGTTGAGTTGACATAGAAACAAACTATCCAGGACAACCCTCAAGTAGTTCAAATGTTAACATGCTCAAAAGCCATAGCGGTCGGGTTCCCCTAACTATGTTCTTCCTTTGTAATGCCAGTTTCATCTGAGGGCACTCTCATATTTCTATATCATAGACCAGGTCCCTGGTCACTCTCCTTGACTTCTTCCCTCCTTCTTTCTCCACTGGAACCAATCCAGATGACCCAATCAATACTCTCAGTTGTAACTATTTCTCTAGCACTTGTCTAGATGTCAATACATCCTTGTTTTAGTAGACATCAATACACCCCATGTGTCTTAGTCAACATTCTGTTGCTGTGAAGAGATAACATGACCATGGCAAGGAAAGCATTTAATTGGGGCTTATTTACTGTTTCAAAGGTTTAGTCCATTATCAGCATGCTGGGAAGCATGGTGGCATGCAGGAGAAGGAGGTGAGAGTTCTACACCTGGAATGGCAGGCAACAGGAAGAGAGAGACACTGGACCTGGCTTGAGCATTTGAAACCCAAAAGCCCACACCCAGTGACACACTCCCTCCAACAAGGCTGTACCTACTCCAACGAGGCCACACCTCCTAATCCTTGTCAAGTAGAACCACTCCCTAATGACCAAGAATTCAAGTAGATGAGCCTGTGGAAGCCATGCCTATGCAAACCGCCACATGTGGTGGTCTTGAGAGAGTCAACTGCTTGTCTTGGGATGCATAAAACTGGATAGATATACTTGATTAGTCAAATAAAATAGGATGGACACATAAACTATCTGGATAATTGGTCACCTTGTGAACTATGATGACCCGGCCTCACACTTCAGAAGCCACAGGAAACCGGAGTGTCATAATCTATGAAAAATAGAATGCAGTATTGGAGAAAGTACCTGCAGAGGAGGAAATAAAAACAAACTGGTTGGGCAGGAGAGATGGGTCCATGGTTAAGAGTGCTTGCTGCTTTTGCAGAGGACCCAGGTTTAATTCCCAGCACCCACACGGTATCTCATGACCACTTGTAAGACCACTTGTAAGGAGATTCAGTGTCTTCTTCTGACCTTCACAGGTACCAAGCATCTATGTGATGCACACACATACAAGCAGACAAAGCACTCATACACACAACAATAAATATAAATATCTTTTTTTTAAATGATGAGAGCTACTTCTTTTTTTTTAAGATTTATTTTATTTATTATATGTAAGTACACTGTAGCTGTCTTCAGACACTCCAGAAGAGGGCGCCAGATCTCATTACGGATGGTTGTGAGCCACCATGTGGATGCTGGGATTTGAACTTATCACCTTCGGAAGAGCAGTCGGGTGCTCTTACCCACTGAGCCATCTCACCAGCCCCAAATATAAATATCTTAAAAGAACGAAGGATAGCTGGCTGGTTGAAGTAGCTCGTGAGCAGCATGCTCACAGTGGCAGGCAAAAGCCTGCCCAGTCTGGGAGCCAGTCAAGGAAGCAAATTCTGACTGGCCTTTGTCCTCACATACCTGTAATGTCTTCTTAACCAGTAGCCATCCTCCACCCTGCTACATAGGAGGACATGCTCAGTTCCTCTCATCCGGTATCAGCTTCCCAGGTTTTGTTTTGTTTTGTTTTGTTGTTTCTGTGTACAGCACTGGGCTCAGGTTGGACTGCCTTTGTCTGCACTTCCCATCAAGCTGGTAGTACACGGATTTTAGTCACTTTCTCACAAGTACTCCATGTTCCCTTTTATCGATTTAATGTGGTTCTTTTTTTCCAGACAGTCTCTTCAAAGGTCATTTCCCATTGCTTCTTATTTCTATTCTACATTTCTGTTTACTTCATATTGTCTCATAAAGATCTCCATGTGACCTCCTGGTGCTTTTACACACATGTTGCCACCTTCTTACTTTTTACTAAGAGTACGGAAGTGTGTGCTGCCAGGACAGATGTGCTGATGAGCTGCTGCTTTATGTCTTGACTGACGTTCCAGCTAACAGCCACGGTGTACAGCCCTACTTGCTTCTCCTCTGCACAGAGCTCTGTAGGCTTTATCCTGCCCTGCTTAGAAACCATCCTGCCCTCCCATTCTTAGCAAATGAGCAAGAGCTCATGCTTCAAACTCTAGTTCAAGCGGTCAGGCATCAAGCTCCACTCCCAGGTACTTAATCACTTACCTCGTCTGTTCCCATAACGTACTTCACAAACCTTTGCTTAGGGCCGTGCCCATTTCATAAACTGTGCATCTCACTAAAATGCATACCTCAGAATCACAGCTTGTCCACCTTTATGGTCACTCATAATACATACTGTATGGCCATAAAATGTTGGAAATTAAGTACTCGGTGGATACGTTCTCGTGTGGAATATTCCGTATGCCCATCCCTCCAAGGAGCCTGCCTGCACTGGTCTTTTCAGCTTTGTCTCTCATATATCTTTTCTGCCTTAGGGATGTGGATCCAGGGGTCCTGATCTATCCTTACCAACATCATTTCATGTCCTCCTTAATGGACAGATCCAGAATGGGCACAGAAATGGTTAAAATAAACCATTTATTTATTTATCCTGACTGGTTGGTTTTTTTTTTTTTTTTGAGAGAGAGAGAGGGTCTCTTTATGTAACTCTGACTGTCTTGGAACTCACTCTGTAGACCAGGCTTTCCTCAAATCACAGAAATCTACTTGCCTCTGCCTCCCATGTCATGTGTCATCACAGCCAGCCTATCCTGATATTTATCTCACTATTTATGTCACATCTACCATGCAACATACACAATTTGTTTTCAACACTGAAGATGCACTAGCTTGCAGGACAGTTGAGGTCTCTGTCCTCAAGAGCTTACATTTTGTTAGGCGATGGTGTCGCACACCTTTAACCCCAGCTTTTTACAGGGAGGGGCAGCAGGCAGATCTCTGAGTTTGAAGTTAGCCTGGTCTACAGAGTGAACTCCAGGGCAGTCAGGGTTATGCAGAGAAACCTTGTCTAAAAAAAAAAAAAAAGCTTGAATTTTAATGGTTTCACTTAAAGATTCCCCTGGAAGACAAATCAAGAATAGAGGAAAGTGAGCTTTTGCCTGCATTGTGTAAAGAATTAAATTCAATTTTCCTACTTTGCTTGGTGATGGAGCCCTATGAGCATGTAACTTTCCTGTCACCATATTTTCCAGAAAGGAGGATTGGGGATGTGGCTCAGGGAAAGAGAGTTAGGCTCACTTGCCTCCAGCTGGGAAAAACAGCAACATTACCACCTCCTAATACTTTCCAGCAGCAAATACTAACACATATGGTATACCTACTTGTCCCTAATACCTGGATATTCTGTAGGTAGATACACTATATCCACGCACACAACAGTTATATGAGATACATGCCATCTTCCCTTCCACTAACAAATATTGACTCTGTGTGTGTGTGTGCTCAGGCACGCACGAGTGTGTTATACCTTTGAGATAGGGTCTCTCACTGAACATGGAGAACAACAGTTTAGGGCTGGGATGATAACTTCAGAGGCCCTCCTGCCTGGTTTCTACTACATTAGGGTTGCATGTGCTCACAGCTATATCTAGCTTTATGTGGATGCTGAAAACATGAATGCTCAAAACCTCATATTTGAACATCATGGGCTGTTACTCACTGTGCTGACTGTCCAGTCCCCTCCGGTGCAAGTTTAAATGATTGTGCTGTGGAGCACATCCTCAGATTATGGCATCGCCTTTTCTTCCTTAGCAAGCATGGAAATGGGGTCCATTTTAGCAGGATCAGACTGTCCTTTGAACACTATCTGGTACTTATACTGAACCAATTTTCAAAACAAGTTGGGCAAGCCTTAGGTGAAAGTATCTTCTGTTAATTGCCAGCATTCTCTCCTATTTCCCGAGACAAAGTAGGCCCCAAAGGCTAATTTGAGGCTAGAAACCATTTAAAGTGATTCAATCCCCAGCATGTGATGGGGGCATGAGAATGAATAGTATATAGTACTTAACACCATTTCATGAGTGAGGCATCCACAGTTCAAAGGCATTAAGCAATAGTGGCATTTTGGGACGTGAGCTCAAGCCTGATTCCCAACATTGTCTTTCTCTCCCATCCCAGGAATAACCTGCTATCAAAGAGATTAGAGTAGTAGGGTTCTCCCATCTAAGTATTGTATGGATATTGTGGTGAATCAGGGGCTAGGGTCATAGATCTAGCATATATTTGTGAGCTACATGTGCTGGCATGTAAGAAAAGGAATCAGTAGTAAGACTCCTTCATATATGGATGCATACCTTGGAAGCTGGTGAAATGGTTTCACAGAGACATGCATGCATGTGCTTATGTGTTTCAGTTTGTAGAGTCTAAGTGTTTTCTCCTTTGTGCAAACTCTTTGGTTTTCATATCAAATCCTTTGTAGAGTGCCATCTATATCATTTATATCTAAAGAAACTGAGGGGAAGGAAGATAAATGAGTCTGATCTGTATTTTCTGAGGAAATTGCACACATACACACATATATACAGACATACACAGAGACACACACCCACAGACACACAGATACACACACAGACACACACAGAGACATGTACACAGACACATACAGACACACACACAGACACACAGACTCCCCCCCACAGACATGTACACAGACACACAGATACACACATATACACAAACACAGACACACACGCAAAGGGTCAGTGATGGGGTTCTCCATTTTCCATCTGCTTTCATTTCAGCTAGACATTATTTCACCCATACTACAGATGAGGATGTTTTAAAATGGCTGTTACCGCCACTATTTCCTAACAAGCTCAATTAACTGGCGTCACTGAAGCCATCTGTATCTACAAAGTCTACCAAGAAAGGAAATAGATTCCTTTGGGAGATTTCACCTCTGTCTAATTTGGCTACTGTTTCTGTAGCTTCATCCTGTTCTTTGTGCTTTTCACATCCACAGGAAGAACAAGGCACAGTTGTCCTCTGAGTAATAGCCCTCCAGAGATCCAAAGCTCACTGTGTTGATGGTGACAGTCAGCTCCTGTTCCCAGTTCATCTCATCAGAGTGGCCCTCAAAGTGAAGTGTTCCTCAGGAGAGGCACAAAGCCATAATAAAAGGAAGATGCTTTTCTCTTCTCTTAGCCCTGAAGACATATTTCACATTGGTCAAATAACCTTGCCAGAAGCTTGTGACCTGCCTACTAATGGTGAGCATGGATTTATACAGGCAGGGAAGACAAGAGTGGGGCCTAACTTTCTACATTTTTACAGCATGGCTCCCGATCCTGCCCTTCTTCTAAGACTTAGGGTCCTTTCTCTACGTCTCTCCACAGATTGCATGTGTGCATGTACACACACACACACACACACACACACACACACACACTCACTCACTTACTTACTTACTTAGATGTATTCTTCGTTTTAATTCTTTCTCCCTAAGTTAGTTTGCTTCTTGCTTTCTTTATATCTTTCTAGCAATTACCTCTGCCACTTTGTAAAGTGTTTCCTGGTTCTCTTTGTCTTCACCTCATCTCTGCTTCCTTCCAGAGTTCGTTTGCTCTCCCACAAGGGACTAGATAGCGAGAAGGGGCTATGTTCTCTCTCTCTCTTTCTCTCTCTCTCTCTCTCTCTCTCTCTCTCTCTCTCTCTCTCTCTCCCCTTCCATCTCAGCAGTGACGCTTTATCTGACAAGCCTTTCAATTGTTGGGTTGTTTCCTGAGCTTCTGTTAAAGCATGCTATGATTTCAGGTATGAATTTGGCAACAGTGTCTTATGATACATCCGAGGGTGACAGGGAACATGCAAGGGGGGAAATGTATGATTCTGGAGATGAACACAATTTCTTGGGCTAATTAACTGAGACAGTTCCCATGTTTATTATGTTTAAACTATTGGGTGATTAATTTAGGGAGTTTTATAGACAGTTTAATACTCCCTCAGCATAAGGAAGAAGCCAGTTTATATAAAAAGAGGAAGAAGGAACTCTGGGATTGTGAATGTGACAAGTGAAAGGGAAGGAGAAATTGTTCCCAAATTACATAGTTCAGAATTACACAGTAGATTAAATAACTGACTCTAAAAATTGGCATGTATGTTCTCATTAGGAAACTCAAAATCTTTCCTGACCATCAACACGCATCTTGGCCACCCAGCCTGTCATTCTCAGGTTGTATTGTAAACCTTTTCCAATGAATACTTGAATAATAATTGCAAAGGTTAGTCGTAGGATAAACTTTTAAAATTAGTGTGCTATAAGCTGAATCTGGGGCTCAGTGGTAGAGTGCAGGCTTAGCATACACAAGGCCTTAGGTTCAACCCCAGTATCACCAAAAACATTAGCCTGATTATCTCCATTCTGTCACTGCCCATGTTCATGTCATTAGCACAACTGATCAATAGATGCCTAAACCTCATCAGAAATTGACTAAACCAAGATCATTTTCTAAATGGGAGTGTGGCATTCTGGACCTTCCAGAGACCTTTGCTTACTGCCTGAAATGTCTTTTCTGTCTGTGCAGCTGGCTCCTGGTCACTTGATGTCCCTTGATGCATATGTATAGTGCTGTACATATGTGTAAGGCTGTGCATATGTATGTGTAATGCTGTGCATATGTGTGGTGCTGTGCATGTGTGTAATGCTGTGCATGTGCACAATGCTGTGCATGTGTGGTGCTGTGCATCTGTGCAATGCTGTGCATATGTATAATGCTGTGCATATGTGTGGTGCTGTGCATATGTGTAATGCTGTGCATGTGTGTAATGCTGTGCATATGTGTGGTGCTGTTCATATGTGTAATGCTGTGCATGTGTGCAATGCTGTGCATGTATGGTGCTGTGCATATGTGTAATGCTGTGCATGTGTGTGTGTGGTGCTGTGCATGTGTGTAGTGCTGAAAGTGCCTTTGGGTGTCAAATCAGGCAGCATCTGATGCCTTTGATTGAATGGGATGGTGCTTCCCAGAGTCTCTGAGTTCAGTTGATCAGTGTAGGCATTCTTGTAGCCTTCTCTCAGGTTATGTGTTCCTGCACCCTGTCCTCCAAATGCCTTCGTCTCTATTTGTCTTTCTGCAATCTTTCATTTATTCAACAAACACCTATCAGGTTCCTTGTGTTTCCAAGAATTACACTGTAACTATGTTTCAATAATGACATGATATTGCTATCTCTTTTTCATTATAAAGCATTTTAAAGCCTAATGGATAGCTGGGTGTGTTGGCTCATGCCTTTAGGGATGCAAAGGCAGGCAGATCTCTAACTTCAGGGCCAGTTTTGTCTACAAAGACAGTTCCAGGATAGCTGGGCTACACAGAAAAGTCTTGCCTCAAAAACAAAAAACAAAAAACAAAAACAAACAAACAAACAAACAAAAATCCACCACCACCACCACAACAACAACAACAATAATAAAGTAGCCTAAGAGACAAAGCCATATTAGGAGGACAGCTCTAAGGGAAAGTTGATTTTCATATTATCCCTTGGGGGCTTTTGTTGTTCTGAGAGGGAGGGCAGTGGTGAGGGGCCCAACATCAATGGTCAAAGACTCCTTCCTCACACTGGCTCTTGTCCTGGGTGGTAGGGAAGTGGGTGAAGGTGGGGGTTGCCTGCAGTCACAGTCCCTTCCCTCACTTTTCCCTATTATTTTCTTGTCTCAGGTCCCCCTAACCAAGAGGGAATCTGTCACTGTAATTAAGCAGTCTGTAATCAACGAAGTCCCATTAAGAAATAATGAGGCCCGTCATGCAGCAGGCACCATTGATGGGGGATTAGTGAAACTCATGTGGTTTCCTCAGCTCCCCAACTTCAAGGAAGTGGAGGTGGATAAGTTGTTGATTCAGCACTGTGAGCATTAGCCCCATATTTCCTGCACTTTTAAATTCAACTCCTGCTTGAAGTCAGGTGTACTGGGTAAGACATGGCTCCCCAATTCTGATAACTGCTGTGGGTAGGTAGCTGGATGGTAAAGTGCACATATCACAGTCATTCTGTGTTCCCAGAGCTTGCACACCATAAGTATAAACTTTCTCTACTGAAAGAGAATGAGTTGAGCACACGTGTTGAAAATAATAGAACCTGAATAGCTTGTCCTACTCCAGGTTTTTTAAAGTAGATCGTAGCTCCATCTACATCTGAACAAACCCATAGGAGGGCATTTGGCACTAGAGACAAGGAACATTCTCCATAATTCTGTATTCCAAGGAGCATGCTGAGTGTTCCCCAGCTCATCTCATATCAGCAGATGTGGGATGGATAGAGAGAAAAACTGACGTTGTAGAAAGTCTGAAAGCAGGGCAGGAATGTGCTTGCCCAGCATACATAAAGCCCAGGGTTCCTTCCACAGCAACAAATAAACCTGTCATGGCAGTACTGTAATTCTATTACTTAGGACATAGAGGCAAAAGGACCAAAAATTAACAGTCATTTGACTATATAGTGAACTTGACTATATAGTGAGTTTAAGTCCAGTCTGGGAAACATGACTGCCCCCCAAAAAGAAAGAGAGAAGTCTCCTTCCCTCCCTCTCTCCCTGTACCCCCCCCCAATCTTTGAGATTCTTTGGAGGTAGGAATTGGGGCTTAGAACACACAGGCATGAATTTAAATCTAGGAGAATTTAAATTCATTCTCCTGCTTATCTGGGCAAGTTACTGAAAGTATTAAGTAACTTTTCTGAAATTATAGTAAGAAAATCTACTATGAGAGTTGGTAGAGATTAAAAGAAGGCACAGAACTATCCATATACCCATAGTGAACAATCAAAATGATTGTTTAAAAGAACAGAACAAGGGGCTGGTGAGATGGCTTAGTCTGTAAATTGCTTGCTGCAAAAGCATAAGAACCTGTGTTTTGTCTTCACTACCCACGGTCTTATATGCTTGGGAAAGTGGAGACAGGTGGATCCCTAGTGCTCAGTGGCCAGCCAGCTGAGCCCTAGGTCTCAGTAAGACAAAGTCTTACAAAACAAGATGGAAGGTGCCTGACGAATGATACCTAGTTTGATGTCTGACCTCCATACACACATAAAATGCATAACATGCATATGTATATACAGACACACATGCATGCATGAAAAGAGCTGGGAGTTGAGGAGTTGGCTCAGTTGAAAAATTGTTTGACACCATATATATATATATGTATATATACATATATATATATATATATATATATATATATATATATATATATATATATATATATATATACACATACATAGTGGAGTATACCTGTAATACCAACACCAGATAAGGAAGGCAAAACCAAGCAGATTCCAAAGGCTTGCTGGTAAGTCAGCCTAGCCTAATTGGTGAGTTGTAGACCAAATGATAGATAGACTTTGTGTCAAAAAACAAGATGGATGACTCCTGAGGAACACCTGAAGTTGTCTCTTGGCCTCCACATGCATGCACATATGTGTACGTTGCACATGCACACATAAGCACTCAGATGTGGGCTGGGGACAGAGCTCAGTTGCATTTGTGAAGACATGGATCTGACCCTCAATGCTACAAAACAACAGAAAGGAGAGAGCTACCTCTGGCTTCTATCCCATCTTTCCTGATAGGTTTTGCATAATCTTGTTCAGATATAATGAGCTTTGTGCTTATCTCCATGTTTCTGTTTTGCTTCCTTATAAGCTCCTCTGACTATGACCTACTTTTCTGAAACTTTAATCTTTGCTGTTGTGGAAATCCACACACATCTCTAGAACAGGATCCCTGCTCAGTATCAAATACTTATTAATGGGCCATCTGCATGTCAAGTTCAAGAGATAAATTATTTAGTTTTCCATGTAAGGAGAGCTTGCTCTAAAGCATTTGGTTTAAATCAGGCATGATAATCCCATGCTTATAATCCCAGTGCCTAAGGAGGCAAGGGTATCTCAAGTTTGAATCCAGCTTTAGCTGCCTAGTAAGACCCTGTCTCAAAAGAAAACAAAATATATGAATGACTCCTTTCCAGTGTTGAGTATACAAAGCCTTCAATGTAGTTTGGAGGAGAAATTCGATTGGCAACATCTGTGCACACTGCAGGTGTTCAAGATGAGAGTCTTCCAGGTAGAATAGGGCTAGTAGAAGATCAGGTTTCTTAGACTTGTCTTGATGGTCCCTTGGGCTGTGTAGAGTCTTCTCTTCCAAGGTTGAAGGCAGATGAACTTCAGCTTCAGACTGAGCCTGTTGCCAGAATCGTCTTCACTAACAAATGAGTTCCTTTGCCCTTGGTTTTGTTGTTGTTGTTGTTGTGTTTTTGTTTTGTTTTTCTTTTTTTTTTTTTTGATAAGAAGGATATAACCCTGGCAAGAGGTGATAATTTGTTCCACTAATACCTACTGGCTTTTGCCTTTACATTTGTGTATCCCCCCAAATCAGGGATTACTGGAAGCTTCTGTTTTTACTTGGTTCACTATGCTTAGTTATCCCACATCCTTGAACACAGCCATTTGTATCCTCGTGCTATCATTTGATAAATCCAAAATGTAACAAATTCCCCAAAGATCCATTCTTCTTGCTGGGTCAGACCCATCAGAGACTGCCTTCTCATGACAAATCTAAAGTCCCTGTTGTTTCCACCAGACAACTTGCAACCAGATGTATGAATAATTGAGACCACAGAGAGCACTTCCTATCTTGATAACAAGCCACAAGAGCCTTCTCTTTAAAGGATGCAGAAATTAATTCCTGGGACATTATGAGACTCAGATGTCTCCCTTAGCCCTCATCTTTCTTGGTTCATGATGTTCTAGCGTTTGCATGTTTGAGGCATGGACTAAAGACTATGCAACAATTGTCTGTCTTTACCTGGAACATATGTTCAATGATCCCATGACATGTTTCACAAGAGGAAAGGTTGATTTAAGCAGTAGAACAAAGAAAGTCATTGTCAGGGCATGAAGTTGAGGGATATAAAACCAAAAAGTGTTTTATAGAACATTGACAGAAAAAAGAAAAAAACATTGACAGAATCAAAGTTAGCAAGACTCAAGGGAAAGTTAACCCATTTAAAAGCAGAATATATGCCCAGTGGTGGTGGTATGCCTTAATCCCAGCACTTGGGAAGCAGAAGCGTGTGGATCTCTGAGTTTGAGGCCAGCCTAGTTGGAAGAGTGAGTTTCAGGACAGCCAAGGATTCACAGAGAAACCCTGTCTTGAAAAAAGAAGAAGAAGAAGAAGAAGAAGAAGAAGAAGAAGAAGAAGAAGAAGAAGAAGAAGAAGAAGAAGAAGAAGAAGAAGAAGAAGAAGAAAAGATAAAAGAAAACAAAAATCAGAATATACATAAAAGACCTCAGAGGACAGGACGGTTTGGTTTTGTTGTTGTTGTTGTTTGGTTTTTCGAGACAGGGTTTCTCTATATAGCCCTGGCTGTCCTAGAACTCACTCTGTAGACCAGGCTGGCCTCGAACTCAGAAATCCACCTGCCTCTGCCTCCCGAGTGCAGTGCTGGGATTAAAGGCATGTGCCACTACTACCCAGCTGACAGGACTGTTTGTAATGTGAACAATAAATATAAAAATTTAGAGAGCCCTCCTTTCAAACAGGGATAGTCTTAGGTCTCTAATCAAAGGAGAATTCACACTGCAGAAGGAAGTTTCTGTAGTGTAACCATAATCTCTCCAATGCTATTTTATTTGGATATATGACTATGTGGCTCTGTAATTGTCCATAGGTTGCTTTTATTGTTTGTGTTTTGTCTTCCTGAGAAGAACCTGACTCCTCAGAGGGATCTTTTAAACTTCTTTCCAGAGCTGCCTGTGTCAAGGCCATGCTGGAGAGGAAGCTGAAGAGTAATTGTTAGTCAACCACAGCTGCAAGCCTAGCAAATACTGCAATCAGCAGATCAGCACCCTGCATAGATGGCTCTGCTGCAGACCAAGAGGCAACCCGATCCTTTCCTCCTTTAAGACAAGTGCTATCTGGAGTGCCTGTGTATGATTTTGGAGGACTATGAACTTGATGTTCATGTCACCTGTGAAAAGAATTAAGCTCTTGTATAAGCTCTTGTATAAGGTGACTATGGGTCAGAAGAGTGTGCTCTGTAAGTTTATGGGATAAAGATGCTGAAGGGTCCTCCTTGGAGCCACTCAGCCATCCTAGTTTTAACCTGTTCTTGTTCCTCATCATTCCCACCTATAATTCTGTCTTGGCAACAACTGCATACTGAATGTTCTCAAAGTACTTTGTAGACTTTAATTAGTTCCGTGGGAAGTGAGGCAAAGCCCAACCTTCATTTTGCCAAAAGATGATGGGGGTGGGAAACAGGGATGGACAGCTAGATAGCCAAGCAACTCTCTGAAGGGTGTGTGGTGTAAGAGGGTGTGTGGTTAAAGCCCTGAGTCCTGAGTTCTGGTAGGAATGTTTTAGCCTTCCATTCCCAAACAGGCAGTGGGCTCATCCTACTAACCTACTTTGCTAGGGTGTTGTTGATGAATGCTTATAAACCCTATCCTAGATGACAGGTTTGGAAGATAGTTAAGGAAAGCATGTCATTAAGTCCCTACTCACCCCCTCCTCGACAACTAGCCCTGGAGAAATGGATGATGGCCAAAACCCAAAGGATTCATCAACAGCAAGGGAATCAGGGATGTAGGCTGAGGGGTGAACAGTGAAGACCAAAGGAAGTCTGAAACCAGTGACACGTGACCAGGTGGTCTGGAAAAGATGGTTACAAAATGTCTGACTCCTACTAAGGCTCTATGGATGGCTACTTTCTTAACATATAGGAAATAGTTTTTGTGGTATTTCTCCTTCCTCCTTTGGTAAGACTAGAAAATCTCTGAGGCCTGACACAAAGTATCTTTTTTTAGTTAGGTTACTAAACACCATAATCCAAAGCAACATAGGAAAGAAAAGGTTTATTTCAGCTTATAACTCTCAGGGCAGGAACTCAAGGCCGGCACCTGGAGGGAGGAATTGAACAGAAACCATGGAAGAATGCTTCTTACTGGCTTGCTCCCAATGCCTTGCTCAGCGGGCTTTCTTATTCCATCCAGGACCACCTGCCTAGAGATGGCACCTCCACAGTGAGCTGAGCTCTCCCACACCAATCATAAATCAAGATAATACTCTACAGATTTGTCTAAGAGACAATGTTAGCAAGGCATTTTCTCAATTAAGATTTCAGAGGGCTAGAGCAATGGCTCAGAGAGTAAGAGCACTTGCTGCTCTTTCAGAAGAATCCAGCACATGTGGAAGCTCACAGCTATCTGTAACTGCTGTTTCAGGGGATTCAGTACCTTCTTCTGGCATCTAGAAGCAAGGCACACGATACACAGATATACAAGCAGACAAAAATTTATACACATAAAATAACAAAAGTTTTTAAAAAGATTTCATCTTTCTGGATATATGTCTAGGTTTGTGCCAAGTGGACAAAAAAAATCAGCACAATATCAGAGATTCATTTCTTTCCAAGGAGTGCCCCCTCGTAGTGCTCTTCTTATGCACATCTGGGTGTCCAAGGACCTGACTGAATCTGGGTCACTCTAAACTTCTCTGAAAGAACCAGTTAAGAGTTTAGGCTCTTACTTAAGATACCAAGACTATAGCACTTGTCACCTTCCATTCCAATTAAGTTTGATAAGTTACTTCCTTGAGCCTTGCTTTGCTCATCTATATATGTATTGTTCTGTCTAAAAGAAATTTAGGGACAAAAATGGAGCAGAGACTGAAGGAAAAGCCATCCAGTGACTGACCCAACTTGGAATCCATTCCATGGGTGGACACCAAACTCTGACACTATGTTTTTTTATTGGATATTTTCTTTATTTACATTTCAAATGTTATCCCTTTCCCAGTTCCCCCACTCCCGGAACCTCCCTGTCCTATCCCTCCTCCCCCTACTTCTATGAGGGTGTTCCCTTTTCTAAAAAGGACTGAAGCACCCACACGTTGGTCTTCCTTCTTCTTGAACTTCATGTGGTCTATGAATTCATATCTTTTGGGCTAATATCCACTTATCAGTGAATGCATACCATGTGTATTCTTTTGTGACTAGGTTATTTCACTCAGGATGATGTTTTCTAGTTCCATTCTTTTGTCTAAGAAATTCATGAATTCATTGTTTTTAATAGCCGAGTAGTACTCCATTGTGTAAATGTATTCCTTCCTCTGTTGAAGGACATCTTGGTTCTTTCCAGCTTCTGGCTATTATAAATAAGGCTGCTATGAACATAGTGAAGCATGTGTCCTTATTACATGTTGGAGAATCTTTTGGGTATATGCCCAGGAATGGTATAGCTGGGTCCTCAGGTAATACTATGTCCAATTTTCTGAGGAACTGCCAGACTGATTTCCAGAGTAGTTATACCAGCTTGCTATCCCACCAACAATGGAGGAGTGTTCCTCTTTCTCCACATCCTTGCCAGCATCTGCTGTCACTTGAGTTTTCGATCTTAGCCATTCTGACTGGTATGAGGTGGACTCTGAGAAACCCTGACACTATTACTGATGCCATGCTGTGCTTGCAGACAGGAGCCTAGCATGGCTATCCTCTGAGAGGCTCTACCAGCAGCTGACTGAGGCAACCATTGAACTAAGTTCAGGAAACCCTATGGAAGACTTAGAGGAAGGATTGAAGGAGCTGAAGGCATGGCAACCCCATAGGAACACTAACAGTATCAACTAACCCAGACCCCTGAGAGCTCCCAGAGACTAAGCCACCAACCAAAGAGTATACATGGGCTATTCTATGGCACCCAGAACATATGTAGCAGAGAGCTACCTTGTCTACTTCAGTGGGAGAGGATGTGCCTAATCCTATAGAGACTTGATGCCCCAGGGAAGGGGGTTGCAGCGTGTGTGTGATGTGGGACTGCATGGGTAAAGGGGTTGGGTGGGAGTGGGGGTATGAGGGAGTGGGGAACACCCTCTCAGAGGCAAAGGAAATGAGGGAGGGGTGAAGAACTCTAGAAGGGGGAACCAGATAGGGGGGCAACATTTGGAAGGTAAATTAATAAAATAATTTAATAAAAGAAAAATGTGCCCAGTAACAGTCTCTAACCCATAGGTTTGCTATGATGTTTAAATGAAATAAATCAGATAAGCCTTAGCATGGGGCTAGTAAGGGGTAAGCACTTGACCCATTTCAACCCTGACTATTTTATCTGATACCATCCACAATACTTTCCTTTGTCAAGTCCCAAACTCTTCCCTGGCCTCACATCTACCTCCATCAATGGGAAATCAAATCAGACACCAATTTCTTTCCCATGTCAGTTAGAGCAAGGAAGAATTAAGATGGTTGCCCCATGTATGTGGACATATTACACAGATAAATCCTGCGCTGGATACCTGAAGAATACCTGGGTTTGCTCTTTTTTTTTTTTATATATATATATGACTGTCTTTGCAATGCTCAAGCAAAAGTAACTGTTAGAAGTAGAGGAGCTAGTGTTTGAATACAAGATTCTTTCAATTTCCAGACCAACTGAATTCTCCCAGGGGTCCAGTCAAAAGGCCTTGTTATTTCCATGTTGGGAAAAAAAAAAAAAAAAAGCTCAGAGAGATTAAAGGCTACACTCAAAATCTCTCTTCTAGGGATGGGTGGAGCCTGGCTCTGAGTGTGGTTCTGACCCTTACACCAGTCCTTTTTCTACACCCAAATCACGCCCAAAGGGGGAGGATCTACTTTTACTAAAGGTCGGCACACACACCTTTACATCTCTCGCCTCCCTGCAGGAAAGCCTTCCTGATGTCCCACGCCCTATGGAAGCATGTTCTTTACATGTTGGTTCTTCTGTAGGATGCTTCTCCTTTCGCCTATGAAATTCTGGCCTTTGAAGCTTAGTAAGTTTCATCACCTCTGAGATGTCCAATGAGCATCTCCTTCTAAAGAGTCAAGTATTCCTTTCTCCATGTGTCCACAACTCATCTTACTACCTATAATCTTGTTTTTAATTCTCTCCTTCCCAGTCTCCTATAAACTATGACCTTTGAACACAGGAATCAACATCTTCTGTCACTGTTCCTCTATGTCTAGAGTATTGACTGATACCCAGAAGTTGAGTGAGTGATGGAAACAAGCCATCCAGTTCCAGGAAGGTGGTATGAAATTAGTGAAATTGCTTCTAAAAATGCCCAGGAGAAGGCTGGTGAGATGGCTCAGTGGGTAAAGGCATCTTCCCCCTAGCCTAAAGACCTGAGTTCTATCCCCAGGCTTCACATGATGGAAGGAGAGAACTTGTCCTTGAAAGTTGTTCTCTGACCTCCACACACTTGCCATTGTACATGCACATGAGCATGCATACCAGTGCATCTGTCTCTGTCTTTCTGTCTCTATATCTGGTTCTCTGCCTCTTTGTCTCTGTCTCTCTGTTTCTCTTTCTTTCTTTCTTTCTTTCTTTCTTTCTTTCTTTCTTTCTTTCTCTCTCTCTCTCTTTCTCTGTCTCTCTCTGTCTCTCTGTGTCTCCTTCTGCCTTTCTCTGTCTCTCTGTGTCCCCTTCTGTCTATCTCTGTCTCTGTCTCTGTCTCCGTCTCTCTCTCTCTCTCTCTCTCTCACACACACACACACACACACACACACACACAATTTTTAAAGTTTTTAAGCTAAAAGTACCTTAAGTGAATATACTATACCCATGGGATAAGGTCCTCCAAAGACAAATGCCAGTGGCATTGACTCTTTCTGTTATTTGGGTTGGCATTGTATAAACTATTATTGGCTGGCCTCTGTCTGCATCCTCCCGATAGAGTCCATCTGGTTGAGTGTGTAAGCCTGTCTCTTAGACTGTATATTTAGAACCCTATAGGATCTTGGTCAAGCTCTATATGTAACAGAGCATCCTAAACTGCTAGTGTTGGTAAATGCAGAAACACAGTAGAATAGAAGTTTCCACATCACTGTCTCTTACGTAGCATCCTTAACAGGAAGCTTATTATAAATTCCATGCCCACATTCTTGGCCCACAGGTAGAGAGTGCTCTCCTGGTCACTGTGGCTCATGCCTGACAGGATTTGGTGTGGGTTTACTGACATCCCATTGGCTGGAATATTTGTTGCTATTTCCACCTCCTAGCTTGAGAAGTACTTCTTTTTTTTCTCTTTGCTTTAATGCTTATTCCTCTCAGGCTCTTTCCACAGGGACGGATGCGTAGCATGCTTGAGAAATTCTGTCAGGTGCTTTCTATTTATTGCCTTCAGATATTTCATACAGAGGAAGCATGTGTAATGGAAAAATATAAGATTAAATAAGTAAAACACTTCTGTGTGCCTAATACCCTCGCTTAAGAACTAAATTGTTATTAAGACGGCAAAGCCTCCTTTGTGTCCCATACTAATTATGTTTATTTTCCCCCCCTCTGGAGGAAACTTCTACTCTACTGTCTTTCTGCATTTACCAACACTAGCAGTTTAGGATGCTCTGTTACATATAGACCTTGACCAAGATCCTATAGGGTTCTAAATATATCTGAACTCTTGTAAAAAAAAATATCAGTGATAATGAATAAATTCTAATAAGTTGATTTTTTCCTCTCAACTTTTTGCCATTTTTCTTAATGTTCATAGACTGCAGTTCTTTTTTATTGATATGTTATAAAGAAATGACTAAACTACAATCTACTTAATCATGTTCCAGTCAAGAAATAGCCCAGTTGGCCACAGATAGTGTATGTTCAGTGCTAAACACCCCTTCCCCACCCCAGGCTTTCTCTCTAATGTCAGGAACAAGGCAAGAATGTCCATTCTGGGAGTTTTAGCTAGGACAATCCAGTGAGAAGAATAAATAAAAGGTCATGAAGTCTTCAAAGAAGGTGCCAAGAATCCTTAATAGAGAAAGATCCATCTCTTCAGAAAACAGTGCTGGAAAAACTAGACATCTTCACAGTCCAGACAAAGAAGCTGGACTCTTAGCACATTCTGTGTATAAGTCTTAACTAGAACTGGGCATGGTGGCACATCCCTGTGGTCCTACACTTAGAGGGATGAGGCTGGGGGATTACAAGACGGAAGCCATCCTGGGCAAGACTGTCTTTAAAAAGAAAAGAGGGAAGGAGGAGGAAGGGATGTAAGAAGGGAAAGCACAAAAAAGAAAACACAGATTAAGGGCCTAGACTAGAGATAATACAGTGGTATAAAGGCCATTAGCCTAGCATGGCAAGGCCCTGGGTTCAATTGCCAGCACCATCAGAAACAAAAACTATCAAAATGCTGAAAACATGTACATGACCCAAATGTAAGACCCAAAACAATAAAACTCTCCTGTTCCCAAAGTGGAATACAGGGGAAAGCGTCCTGAGTTTGGATTGGAGAGTTATTCCTTGACTCTGACTCCTGAAGCTTAGCTCATAGAAGCTAAGACAGACACATGAGAACACAGCAAAACTCAGACCTGCCCAGCACAGGAAATGAGCAATGCAGCAAACGCGTTGAAGAACTGGAGGGTGTTGCAAAGGATCTGGAAGGGTCAGCTCTGAAAATCTCTGGAGAAGTCTCACAACTCAATGGCAAACCCAAACAACCTCAGTTGAGAGTGGGCAGAGGGGCTGGTGAGATGGCTTAGTGGTTAAGAGTGCTGAGTGATCTTCCAGAGGTCATGAGTTCAAATCCCAGCAACCACATGGTGGCTCACAACCATCCATAATGAGAAACAAACTAACCAAAACCAAAACAAAACAACCTATCCCCGCTCTTGGTGGGGTGGGGGTGGGGGGCAGGAAGAGAATCGGCAGAGAAGTGAGGTAGAGATTTATCCAGAGAAGGCACATAGATGGCCAGCAAGTGGACGCAGTTGCTCTGAGTCATCAACCATCAAATATCTGAAAGCCATAAAGATCCAGCACCTCACACCCAGCAGGATGGTCACAAGTGAGAACTGGGGAACTGGAGGTGTCTCAGCAGCTAAGAGCACCCACTGCTCTTGCAAAGGACCTACACCTACTTGCTCACACCCACCCGTGACTCTACCTCCAGGAGATCCCTCCAGAGGAAGAGGCAGGAGGAGAAAGGCACCTACATGCATACTCTCCAATACACATAAGTGAATTAAATCTTTTTAAAGACAATTGTTGGTGAGGATATGGAGAAACTTGCCCCCATGCACTGAAAAGTGTGACTATAAAGAGATAAAAAGCCATTATGAAAAGTTGTATTTAGGTTCCTCAAAAATTAAAAATAAAATAAAGCTGAAGGCATATCACATGGTAGAGTGCTTGCCTAGTCTGTGTGGGGCCCTGAGTCCACTTCTCAGCCCTTTCCAAACAATTTTCACTAGAATTGCCGCACGATCTAGGGATCTCGTTTCTGGTTATTTATCCAGAAGATTAGACAAAAGCAGATATTTACATCCTCAGCCTTGTTCACCGTGGCCAGAAAGGGAAGCATCTAAGGCCTATCAACTGATACATGCATAAAGAATGACATATACATGTAATGAAATGTCACTTGATCATAAAAAAGCCCTGTCATCTAAGTGAAGCCTGAAGATATTGTGCCTAGTGATGTAAGTCAGTCACACACAAATAGTATGTGATTCTTGTGAACTCTCTAAACTCGTCAAACTCTTAAAGAAAGAAACAGTGGTTACCAGACCTGTGAGGACTAGAGATTTGTCCCTCAGCAGTGCACATCCTGTCATCACTGCTACACACCACAGCTTAAATAATGGTGTGGTGGTTAAATTTACATACTTACCAGTTGATAAATAAAAATTGAATGGAATTGTGGAACACAATTAGGATATGCACATCCTAAATTGCTTCTAAATTACTAGAATCAGTGAGTTAATCATTCCAAAGTGGCCATAACACCAAAGGTGTGCTCTCATTGTGTGCAAGATTCTAGTCTGTCTGCCCACTCATAACACTCGAAAAGCTTGCCAATCTGATAGCTGTTTCAATTGACTTTTTTTTTTTTTTTTGAGCAGAAAATTCGAGTCTTTGGGGATATTTTTTCTGCCATCTGGGTTTCTACTCAAGTGCTAATCTCTTTCTGGTTGGGCACATTTGTAGGCTCTTTGGTTTGCTTTTTCTTACTGATGTTTAGAATCAATTATTCACATACTCTGTGTACTAATCTTTTATAAATAATTGAGTAGCTACTGTATTCTACCTGTTGACCTGTCATCTCACGTTGTAAGTACACCTTTAAGGAAAACAAGTTTAGGGCAGGAGATGACGCTTAGTGGCCAGCATACACTTGGCGTATGTGAGACACTCACACCCACATCCCTAGAGCTCCCTACCCCACCAGCACTCTGTGCTCTCCAAAACAGGAAACAAGCTTTTGGCATAGCCAAATTTATCTATCTTTTCTATGATGCTTTGTTCTTTTCTTTCCTAATGGATTTTCTCCTAAAAATTAATGTCGTTCTGGAATAGATTATTTTAATTGCATTTACTGTATTATACATCTACTTGTGTGTGCAGGGGCACACTCACCTGCATGCTTGTGTGAAAGCCTGAGGCTAGCTAGCATTTATCCTCTTACTGAACCTAGAGCTTATCTGTTCAGATAGACAGGCTGGTCAGCAAGCCCCCAGAATCCACCTGCCTCTACTTCCCACCAGAGACCCACTGACACCACTGAATCCAAACTCAGATCCCCATGCTTATGCCACAAGCACTTTACCCAACGACCCATCTCTCTTAGTTTGTAGAATGGCTTTTGAAGAGACAAAAACAAAAACAAAACAAAACCAAACCAAAAATGGTAATAGGAGGCAGAAAGATGTGTGAGGAGAGGTTTTCCTTAGACTGGCAATATGGCAGTTAGCAGAATATTTGTTTAACATGTGCTGGCTGGTGGCATGTGACAATTTGACACAAGCTAGAGTCATCAGAGAGGAAGGAGCCTCAGCTGAGAAAATTCCCCCATGAAATCCAGCTGCAAGGCATTTTCTTAATTTTCTGTGAATGGGGAGGGCCTAGACCACTGTGGGTGGAGCCACCACCCACATGGCCTCTGCATCAGCTTCTGTCTCTTCTGTCTCCAGTTTCCTGCTTGAGTTCAGTGGTGAACTATGATCTGGAAGTGTAAGTTTAATAAGCCCTTTTCTCCCCAACTTGATTTTTTAATCATATTGTTGGTGTTTGTTTGTTTGTTTGTTTTTTGCAGCAATAGAAACTCCAATTAAGACAGCATACATGAGACCTTGGATATGATTTCCAGGACCACATAAACTGGATGTGGCCTATAATTCCATTATAGTACTTGAGAGGTGGAGACAGCAGAATCTCAATTACAAGGTCATGCTCTGCTACATAGTTCAAGGTTAGTCTAGACTATATGAACCCCTCAAAAACATACAAATAAATCAAAAGCAAATAGAGGGGTTCTACCTCCATGGAGAAGGAAGGTGGAAGTATGCCTATGTGCACTCTGGTCAAGGTTGCTCCAGGGACAATGATTTAACCTGAGAAGAGCAGGCTGTCCCATGAAGGTTTGCATAGTTTTTGGGTGCTTATGGGAGTGATGAACTCTGGAGGTGGCACATAATATTTCACCTGGAAGGGAGGTACTGTGTTTCTCCACTTCTTTGTGAGCAACATGCTGATCAACATAAACCAAACCAAGTATGCACTGGTGTGTCCAGCTTTGTACACCCATTTCTTACCTAGGACTTTCTACACAGTGGAAGCAAAGTGATTTCACAAAAGCTCTGAGGATTAGAAGAATACAGGGACTGGCAGAAGTAGGAATGCCCTTCCCTTGGAGCCTATGAAAGCTTTAAGTAGAGGCCTGGAAGGAACCCTCTATAGCTGCTGTTTAAGTCCTCCAGGAAAGCTATTTCCTTTTTTAAAAATTGTATTGCATTATTATTATTATTATTATTTATTATTATTTGTGTGTGTGTGTGTGTGTGTATGCGCACATGCACATGTGTGTATGGTGTGGCACTCATGGAAGGTCAGAGACTATCTTACAGGAACTATTTTCTTCTTTCCACTATGTAGTATTTCCCAAGGATTGATCAGGTCATCAAGCTCTGTGAGAGGTGCCTTTACCCCTACTCCTGAGAGTTTTTCTTGAATTAAGTAGCTGCACAGGCTTTAGGTGCTCAGCCTCAACCCCAGAGAGAGGAAATTCAAGGAGGAGTCATGTACAAAGATTTGGGTGGAAACAAGGCTCTGAAGCCCTCTTCAGCAGAGCAGAGCTGGAGTGAAGAGGATCGGCAGAGATCAGCAGAGATCGGCAGAGAGAGGTGAATGATGCTTGGGGCTCCTCCAGAGGGACATAACCATCAATCTTTAGTTTTTCATCCTGGGCAGACGAGGGAGCAAAAGAGGAAGGACTGCCCAGTGTGAGTTATCACACAGCCCTTGCTTCTTGAGCTAGAAAGATTTATGGAGCTTGGAGTGGAGAGTCCCATCACCTTCAGACACCTTTGCCAACTACATTTGTGCACAGATAATCCATTCCCGTGTGCATGCTTACTTCCATAGGAATCACAGTTTGCTACAAAATTCCACTGTACATTTTGTTACAAGCCCCGTTCCCTCTGTTTCCACAGGCTACTGCCTAAATCCAGCCACTGGCAGTTTGTTCAGGGTCACGTGATTTGCTGCTGTAAAACTGATGAGGATTGACTGAAGTCTCCACTAAAGTCTTCGAATTAAATGTTACATGCTCATTCTTTTTTAATTTTTGGATTATTTTATTTGTATGAAAGCTTTGTAAGCATGCATGTATGAGCACTGAGTATGTACCCATTGGATGCCTAGAACTGGTGTTACAAATGTCTGTGAAGTACATTGTGGGTGCTGGGAATTGAAGCCAGATTTTCTGCAAGAGCTATAAGTGATCTTAACCACTGAGATACCTCTCTTGACCCTACATGCTCATTCTTAAGGAAGGACATTGGGGAGTCAGTATTTCACGTCAGATATTCTGTCACCTGCATAGAAGAGTCTGAGATCTGATGATCAACAGATAGGAAAGACAACTCTTAGAAATGTCAGCTAACTTTCCTGCCGGGCGTGGTGGCGCACGCCTTTAATCCCAGCACTCGGGAGGCAGAGGCAGGCGAATTTCTGAGTTCGAGGCCAGCCTGGTCTACAAAGTGAGTTCCAGGACAGCCAGGGCTATACAGAGAAACCCTGTCTCGAAAAACCAAAAAAAAAAAAAAAGAAATGTCAGCTAAAACATCAGGACTGTAATTGCATAGACCAGACAGACTGAACCAGAGAGAATGTGTTTCTGTCTCCTCTCTCCTCTCTCCTTCCAGCATCCTAGGAGTTGATGTACAGCCAGAAGCTGGGAGAGAGGGACCTTTGATCTCACAATGTTGGGTGCTCTAATGAGGAACATGTTGCTTTGTCTGGGTTTCTTTGGAGTTTGCTCAGAATGCAAACAAGCCAAACCCATGGCTGCATCTTGGCTGGTTTAAAGCTGCCTCTTAGACTGTAGGACAGAGAGAGAGCCAGGGACCAGATGCTGAAGGAGCAACTGACTCACCCTTCTCTACTAGGGTTGGCTCATAGAACTCTACACTGAGCCTGACCACTTTTTCCCAAGGAGCCTTTCTTTCTACAGTGAATTTCAAGTGTAGTGTCGAGAAGGCATTTAGGTGTTTATCTCCACTCTTCTGTCTGAAATAACAGCATCCAGGATCAGCACGCAGAAGACCTTGATAAGTTTAAAAGGAACTGTAGCCATCGGAGCTTTTGTTATCATTCTGGTTGCATTTGTTTTTATTTTCTGGGGTGTGTGTGTGTGTGTGTGTGTGTGTGTGTGTGTGTGTGTGTGTGAACCACATGCAATGGCTGACATATCTGACCATGTTATCCTATAAAAATGATAATCTTGTGATTTACAGTGTGAAAAACTTGGGCTGGGAGTGTAGCACAGGGCTGGATCATTTACTGAGCCTGTTTGGAAATCTGAATTCAATCCCAGCACTAAGATAGAAACAGAAAGAAAATCAAACAAACCAGTAAATAACCCTTCTTCCTGCTTAACATGTCTGAGGCAGTTTGGTGTACTTCCAATCTTCTTACATGATATCTCTACCATCACCATCTAATCCTGAGAAAACTACTTGATTTCTCTTTAGCTCCATTTCTTAGGTCCTAGAAAGGATGATAATAGTACTTCCCTGTAGGATTTCTAAGACTATTTAAATAAGGTGGTGCATGTAGGACACTTAGAACAACACTAATTTATAGTGTGCCTCTTGTATAACTAACATATAGTTGTGCCTTTAGCTGTACAAGAATGTATATATAATAACAAAATTCATACATAATTCAGTTCCTATGGAACTGTGTGTATGAGCGTGCACACAGGGAGTGAAGTTTGCATGCACACATGCACAAAGGTAGTTGGTAAATGTGTCTTAAGATGAACTAAGCATCTTCTAGAGCCCTTGCTCACCTTCCAGCTTAGATGAAATCCCCTTGGACATAGCCAGGCATGGTGGCATACAGGTTGTAATCCCAGCATCTAGGAAGAAGAGGCAGGCAGATACCTGTGAGTTCCAGATCAGCCAAGGGTTGTGTAGAAAGACCTTATCTCAAAAACAAAGCTGGATGTGGTGGTGCTTGGCTTTAATCCCAGCATTTAGGAGGCAGAGGCAGGTAGATGTCTTTGAGTTCAAAGTCAGTTTTTTTTCAACATTTATTAGATAATTTCTTCATTTACATTTCAAGTGTTATCCAGAAAGTTCCCTATACCCTCCCCCCTCCCAGCCCTGCTCCCCTACCCACCCA